>JAAAIY010000115.1:0-54859 GCA_016098105.1 Actinomortierella wolfii
GAAGGAAATGAAGGAATTAAGAAATGAAGAAGAGAAATGAGGAGATGAATGAGAGTGGTGAATGAGGGGGGGCGGACAGTATGTAGAAGAAAAATAGGGTAGCACTCCCGCACTAATCGGATGTACAGATTCTCTGCTGTGCATACAATATGTTTGTGTGAGTACATAATGAAGGTTCTCTTGAACTACACACTTGACCATCGGTATGCCAGCCTCTCCCCCGATAGTTTCGTATAAAAAAGTTTAGAGAGTAAATCCTCACCTTGCGCTCTTAGTAACCAATGGCTGCCTGAACAGCTGCTGCACTCCCAGCTTTCTGTATTAAATCTCAGACCTGTGAAGTATGCGCCACTAGGGATATGCTTGATAGGAGTGACATATCGCATAGACCGTCCAAGTCTACATGCAAGAACAATAATATACAAATTTGAAAACAGGCAACAATGCCCTAAACAGAATAATGATCGTTATCCTGGCACGCGATGCCTTTGACCTACGGCCAAGAATAGCTTCAGTATCATAAATACTCGCCCCTGCGCACACGGTCAGGGAAGCGACGTATTTGAAGATAGTAATAGAGTGTTTTCGAAAACAAAGAGGGAGCGGAAAAGTTTGAGGGTAGAGTAAAATTGAGGGGAGGGGGCGACGGATAACTCCGCACTTGCGTGTTTTGATTTCAAGTTAGAGTGTTTTTAACATGCAAAAGGGATAGTAGTTTAGCTGCCTAGACGCTATGACCCACCTAGGACTGATACACTGCGTTATTTTTAGGCTGAGTTCCCAGTCATTAATGGGAAGATTTTGATTGGTCTGCGCACAGACCCATGGCTCCAAAACCTTTCTTGGTTGGTATTGTAATCCCTCGTCCAGTCAGGAAGAGGGCTTTGATGCCACAAAATGCCCTCTCTAAAAATTTCACTGCATACTTGAGAGACTTCGCCTCTCTGTCAAGTAGCCATTAATCACGCGTACACTACTGAGCATTGGCCAGACACTCTGGTCACAAAGCAAAGGCCAATGGGTCGGCTTACTATAATTCTAATATAATAACGACCACTCAGGTATTGTCTTTTCATTCTTTGTTAGGCTATTCAAAGTATATAGATCGAGCTCTGACCCCTTATTAGAGATTACCACCATATGTTTGTTCGCTAATAAGCGATATTTACTGCTCGATTAACCACTTTGAACAATAAAAAGGGGTGAAGTCGACATTAATTTGACATACAAACACTATCACAATTTCTTCATTTTACTCATATGCGATTCACCGCCCTGGTCACTCTAAATGCTCTTTTGTTGGCCATCATAGCCCTACAGGCTACAGATGCACTTCCCGTCGAGGATGATACTCACATCAAGGCCGAAGATATTTTTTCCCTTGGTATCAACGGTGGGGTGCAGATCGCCGATGAGAACTGCACTGATCCTTCTTATCCCAATGCGTGTCCGAACGCATGCTGCATGGTGAGCATAGATTATTTATCATTGAAGTACATGAAAGTTAACTGTCTCGACCCACTCAAATATATATGTTAACGTTAATATGTAATTCAAGTTTAAATATGGGTGTACCAGTGAGGGCGGATGCCGTGCATGTCCTACTACTCATCCCTACGAGTGCAAGCATTATTGTTGCAGGGTGAGTTTGGATTATTCATTACAGAATTTCATCAAAGTTAGCTCTCTCAACCCATTCATATACATGTTTTTGTTAACTTTAACGCGTAAATTCAGTTTGACAATGGATGCACCAATGATGGTCACTGTGCTCTTTGATGCTCCGATGACAGGCCAAATGCTTGTGGTAAGTGTCATCCATGCTTGATCTTCTACTCCCTCCAATTATTTTTCTACCTCCTCACACTAATCAACCGACACCATCTAATCGGGATAAATCAGGTTCAGAATGTTGCAAGACGAATCATCAAGCAGATATCATGAAACTTTTTGATCTAGGACGTCGATGTTTCTGGCCGTTTAAACGTTGATTATGTGATATAATCATGGTTTGTACCTGATAGCTTTTCATCAAATAAAAAGTCGTATTATGAATTTGATACAGCGTGCTTTAGGCGAGCTTCATTTCTGACACCATCTACCCTCTGTAAGCAGCGGGATATCTGCACATACACTTTCACAAACTATGATCTGGTACTCTCAGCGCCTTCCACACTCTTGCGCTCTTCCTCGTTTATACTCGCCACGCCAATGCACCATCACTGCTGCAATCCCTTCTTGCTTTCTCACCATGGAACGAGAGCGTATCTTGCTGTAAAGCATGTTGCAAAGGTGAGGGCTAATGAGAATAACTTTCTGAGGAAATCAAATTTGTATGTGGTGAAAGAATAAGGGCTGGGCATACAATATTATGGCAAGGATGACCAGTTGACATTCGCATGGATGGTTGCCCCTTTTCGCACTACATGGCTTACGAGACAGGAGGTGATGGATCCTCTGTCCACCTCTCCTTTTGAACTGATAACACTCTCACCTTTTAGATATTGGACCTGTTATCCCGTTGCTGACACGCGTGGCCACCTCCTATGTATTTCAAGCATGGGTACTGATAACTTGCTTCCCTTATTGTGATATGCATTTTGAGTGTTCTAAGGTTTCAGAAGGGCCAGATATCCTTTTTCAATGAAAAACCGCAAACGTAAGGAACGTAGTTATAGCAGGGCAGTATGAACATAAACGATATACTGTAAGGGCAGGTGGCCCGGGAAGCTTTATTGTAGGGTCTGTCAAGTATGGTGATTATATAGTTCAGTTCAGTATGTCCTCTTCCGTGGAATACCCGATGCAATGTACAATATGGTTGTATAGATGCCATTAGGCGAAGGTACGGCCAGAGTCACATTGCACAGAATGCGATGATCACTACAAAAAATTCATCGCCCATTCCTATTAGGTTCAGCACATACTCCCTTGAGGCAGAATCATCAACGACTAATGAATTCAGTATGATCGATCTGCATAACATGCCTAAGTGTCTATCCTCTACTACATTCAATTGCGACTTTCGGACATTTCCGACAACCGAAGGCAATGAGCCTGCAGCAAGTGAATGTGGTAAGAGAAGAATTGTCACAGCTGTCAACGTCTCCATGTGCTGTCTTATGAGAATCCATTCCAAATATCGTATTGGTACCTCGTAAGTAAAGAATCAAGCGTGAAAAATTTGCAGCAGAAAAGGTGCACAGGACATCACGCGATATACCATCCAATGTGGTTCAGCTATGAGCACTTGTAGCGTGGGTACTATATGCAACAGAAATCGTGATAAGGTCCCAGAAATCTCGGATAGGAGAACAGAGGATAGGCACGCTCATGTTGTCATTGATTTCAATCTCTTCTATGTCATAATAAATCGGCACAGAGTCCGAATAGCACAACATGCTTGTATCATGAAACCATCCTAGTTTAAGAACAACATAAGGGTAACTTCCTCTTAAGGCTTTACATAGCGCGACAAGTAGGATATTTCATCCTGGCCCAGGCCGTGGTCGATTCTATCTGCAGCTTGCACACCAGCTGTTCCCTTTTTTGGGAGCTGTCCTTTGTTACCAACCGTCTGCCTAGCATGAAGATTCTATGGGTGCACCTCATAGGAGTATTTCCGGTTGGTGGCACGCATTTGACACCTGCACTGCCCGGTGCAATGCAAAGATGAGAATCGTCTCAAAGAAAGAAATCAAGTGGCTTTGAAATAAAGGGTGCGTGTCTCAGCGACTCTACTGGCGTTTCTTCATTGAAACACGTTCCAGTTGGAAGGATGTCTTTCTCGGTTCCTGGTTAAAGGAAAACTATCCGTTACCATTATATAATTGACTGTGAGAAAAAAAGAGCTTTCTAAGAGCAATAAAATTTCCGATTTTTTAAAAGAGAATAGTTCTTACACACGGGAATATCTTTGATACAAGACTCCTGGTGAGTAAGTAGCTCTAGTGTGAATACATATGCATGGACTACAACAGAGGGCAGAGGGAATCTACGACATGCGCGTTCATAAAGGCTTGACGAGATATGTTGTAAAGTGTGTAGGGTAGACAACACGGTGGACTAGCTATGGACCTTTGTGTCTGTCAGGCGAAGCGTAGAGACTGGGGCGTGTGTCACTCGCTGTGAGGAACACATACAACAGCGGCGATGGATGGTCACAAGAAGGGGTGTGGTGCACAGCCCCGTCAAAAAGCTGGGGAGAGTACCTTACCGCTTGGACATTGGGGGGGGGCACACTCGGTCCCCACTTCTATGCAAAAAAAAAAAAAAAAAAAAATTCTTCCTCTCTCATGATTGTACAGTACGAGCAATGAATGATGATTGACCGTATAGAACTCCTCTAGCACATCTCATTTTACTCATTTACTTCATGAGCGAGCCTAAATGGAAGATATTATTTGACCGCATGGACCAACAACTTTGTACATGTACATAACCCTTGGCGTTAAACCCATTTTCGTTACCAGTCCGCCCCCCAGGGAAACTACCTGAGAGGCTCCTAATCGCTCAACATCCCCACCTCACTAGCTCTTCACAGCTTCACAGCGCGATATTTAGTATATTACACGTGATTGACTGTATCCAAAGGCATGTCCTCAGCGAAATGTATTCTATCGAACTTCGACGGAGATGGACTATAGCGAAATTTCAACGCATGCATACGAATCACTCGAAAGGGTATAAAACCTCATCCACTGTTTCCACCAAAGTGTCTTCGACTATGCGTCTAGTGCGAGTAAGGACCGGCTTTCCTTGCATGATGCGAGTCACGTTGTGAGCGACATCTTCGAGAAATGTATACTCTAGACCATTAGGTGACCTCTTGATGTTGATTACCACATCAAAGATAGGGCGAGATGTACGCTGTGCGACAACCTTTCTTCCGTCGACCGCATTGCGGTCCGACACCAGTGCTTGAGTTGTTCCTCCTAATGACTTGTTCAGCATTGGGTTGAACACTAGGTCTTGAACATTTCCGTGGACAGAGGCCACCATTTGGATAGATCTCAGTGCGATGGTCTGGCACACAGACATCTCTTCCTTGGTGTTTAGTTCGTCGATGGCAATTACGTCTGGCGAGTGGTTTCTCACACAATCGACCAAAGTAGCGTATTGTTTGTCAGGATTGACTGGCCGAAAAACTCGTGAGGTGCCAACAATATGAGCTTTGTTTCCAGTATCGCCACATACTTCACCCGAAGTATCGATCAGGCACAGACACCTGTTATGGGAAAGGTATTTGCAAATCTCACGTAGGGTTGTTGTTTTGCCAACGTTTGGAGAACCACATAGGAGGACATTCTTATTTTCAACAAGTCCTTCGAACACGGGTAAGAGTCCTGACACATTACGGCCGACTCTGATTGTCACACCAGTGATGAGGCCGTCATAAGTTACGGCTGCCAAACGATGAAGAGTATGTCCGAATATTATGCGGTTGCTCTTTTTTTCCGTGGGCCCTTCCCCTGGCAGCCTTTCGAGAATTGTGGTAATGTCTGAATGTTCGATGGACTTGTTGAATTGCACGCATTTCCCCTGAATTTTAGCTGATATATTGGAACCGACATCAATAAAAATGTCTGTCAGACCTGTGTCTTCCAAATCGAGATAGTCTGAAGCGATGTCGTCCAGAAGATCTAATATAGCGGATGTGTCGCAACTGACAGTCAATGGAGAAATAGCCTTAGTTGAGCTTTTGATGTCCTTTGTGGGGGTTTCGACTGGTGGAGGGCTTGCTTCTCGGTTGTTAGTCGTGGAGACAAGTGCAATATTTGTATTGCAGGCCACGGGAACGTGGATTTCTCCATGGGGTTTAATCGCTGAAGTCAAACTGTCTTGGGAAACATGGGGATGCAAATGCTCTATCCCCGAAGCAAAAATGTTCCTTGTGAGCTCTACAATATTATTGTTGGCCAGCAGTCTGAGATAATTGGTGGACCGAACGATTTTCGTCAGTTTGTTGCGAGTATCGACACGTCGCTTTTGAAGAGCATTGATGAATAGGGAAACAGCAACCCTTCTCTCTTTCACAAAGCTTTCTCTAGCAGCGGCTTCGATAATAGGAGCAAGAGTATCCGTTGTGTGTTGCGGAGGGTATGAGTATGTGATAGGAAGTGTCGTAGGGAGAAGAAAAAAAAGAGTATCTTGCTTGATAGTAGTGTGAAGTAGAGGACAAGAGAATCGTTTTGATGGGTAAGATGAAGAAAAGAGAACGGTTTTTATTGCGTCCGAATACAAAGCATTCGCCTCTTGCAAAAATAAAAGTAGAGCAAGATATGCTGTGCTAATGATGCTCCAGGGATAAGAGGCATGATTGCCTCGCCAAAAAAATGGAAGTTCTCCTCGGAATCGATTATGCGGTATGCCTGCAACATGCAAGCCATCGGATATTTTGCCTTCGCCCTCATTGCAAACCAACTCAGATTTTCCATTCCCTACATCCTTCTAGCAATCTTTCCACACGTTTACCATGCTATTCAGCCAACTAAATCGTTCCCAGTTAAGAGTGGCCGTGCTGAATATTTTTTGTGTGAAATCTTTTTAGCTTGTCATAAAAAGCAAGACATGTAGATCTCCAACGGCGTGTGAAGCATCGGCGATACAAATCCTAAAAGACGCACATAGATGGTAATTATGCAAGGGCTATCAATATTTGACTTTTTTACCCTTTAATCACTGATTTGAATAACATTCAGTAACATTAATCCCGTAACGTGAGTTGAAGTAGAGGCTGTCATATAATATTGCTCAAGGTTGAGTTTATGTCATCAAGTATTTCACCAAACTCTCAAAATCATACTTGCCCTATGCTGTATGCTTCAGAGGGAGAAGCGAAAGCGGAAACTGGTAATTTCTAGCGTATATTCATGTGTACTTTCCGTTAGTTCTTTCCAGACGTTGGGGGAGATGTCCTTCGACTCTACACAACCAAAACTCTATCCGAGGTATATGTGGGCAAGATTACATATGTCAAGGTAAAGCCTGGGTGTATTCCAATCCCATCTCACTTTCGTTGACAAGGTTTTTATGCAGCGGCTAGAGAATTAGCGTCCTGCCAGTGTGGCGAATCAAAATAGGGGGGGCTGAGATGAGTTCCCTTGTGGGCTATGGATTACCGCATGAGAGTATACGACAGGTCTCTGATTTTTAGCGAGACGACTGGCAAAGGACCGATTATTGGAACGAGGTTGTCAGCTCTTCTCTCACAGGAGAGAGCAAGCGAGCGAGAAAGAGACTCGGGGTTAACTTACCTCAACCCCACGAAAGAGCAGCCCGAGACTATCCATAACATATGTGTTGATTCCAATCCGACAGCATGTGCGATTGCTGTGTGTAGCGCATGTACATTCTAGTCGAAAGTAGGAAGTGCAAGCTTTTCCACCAAAAACGTACGTACAAGCCCTCACTCCGAACAGTGCTTGTAGGGCTATCCTTCTCAATGCAATAGAGACTTCTTTTAGGCCTGTATTGTCCACATCAATCAGCATTACTGAGATGACAGCCAATTGGAAACAGACGCTTCAAATAAAGGATGGATGCCAACCGAGCGGCTCAGATTCGAATCTGGGTAACTTTGGTTAGCCTGATTAAGAAACGAAGGTAAGGTGGTTATGTCAGCACCGCCACATTGCATCACGTGCAGTACTCATGTTTGACTGTCAATAAAGATCCTGTGTGGATGCGAGTAGAGAAATGAGCGAGAGCGGCAACAAGAAAGGGAGGTTGAAAAAGGTGTTTCGTTTCGCAAAGTCGTGGGTAAATGGATTAAATATATAGACTCGCCACCGTGTTGTCCAGCGCCGTGCCTGCTCTCCTACAGTGTATTCTTCTATGAGCCTTCTTCGTTTTATCATGCATGTCTAACACGTTTGTTAACCGAGGCTCGTTACAAAGTCCAAACCAACCAAGTTGAACACTGTGCAGTTAGAATCACTACAGAGAATGAGCTACAGATGACGATAACCAATCCTCAGAGCCGAACCTCTTGATCCATGGTTTGGTACATGTTTACAATAGTGCTGACTATCACAATCCCATCCACAACCCTCTCCCAAAAAATTATCTTATTATTGTTGTTGTTCGAATGTAAAGACTCTACTCCTTTCACTCAGCCGCTCGGTGCTCGCCATTTAGGCGTGTGCCAGAGAAGACGTCTCCTGATGCTTTTCCGGTATGCTTCAATTGTTCACACCTTGTGCGACGGGATCGGCATCTCTAGAGAAGCAAATGACTAACAATCTCACATGCATGGATATTTGTAAAAGATGAAACAATCCTATGCTACACTCTCAACACAAACCAAAATTGTGCATCAGAATATACGCTTTCAAGTTCGAGAATCACATACCAGAGTGGCAGGCTCATCATTCGCAGCCATTGATGTACCAGACGGAAATGAGATACATGAAGGGAATGAGGGTTTGATTAGAGCAAACTAGTCGCACCGGTTGCCAGCGATACCATCCATTATGCTCATGCCTGCTCTGGACATGAGGATATTGGTGAGAGAGCTTTATCAGATACGGCAGTCGAATCGGATAACCAGGAAGGATCCACATCTTTACTTGGTAGCACTCCAGATCTTTCTTCTGCGTGGAGCAAGGGAGGCATAGTTGGTCAAGGCAGTTCAAGCCCTGGGTAATCATCCCCTCATCGGAGTATGTACTGATTCACTAATATTTGGGTTAAAACACTCACAGCTTCAGTTCAACTCAAGAGATGGGCGCGGTCCTGATTAAACAAAGGCGCAAAAATAACAAAAACTATGGCGTCCTGAAAAAGTCGATCATGAGCAACACTTGCTTACGGTTGCCATACAGAGGCAGCTCTCCAAATGCTGAGCCAAGATTGTAATATATATCAAAGAGTCGGTGCCTCATCTCAAACGACAGCTCAGGGTGCGCTGCTCAATTTGCATTTTCCCTAATCCATACATAAGAATTGTTGGGTTCAATTTCATCGTAGCGGCATGCTGGCAAGAATAGCAGGAATGCAAAACACCACAATTGCTACATCTTTTCGCGACATGTATATACTCCAGCCTATATTGGCAAGCCATCTAACCTTTATCCGTCAATTTGTTATTCGTCTACTCTATATTAAACCCTACCCTCGGATAAATATTAACAAGGAACTGAATTCGGTTGCCTAGAATCACCTCCAAAGGGAGATGAATCGGACTGTAGATGAAGGCTTAGTGAGAAAGGTGAAGAGCGGAGTAACTTCGAGTGGAAAGAATTCGAGTCAAAGTCGTTGCAGCCCAGGCGGCACTCGCTGGCAGAGTTTACGAAGCCGAGCATTCCACGCTATCTGAGCGTGCTCCATATCAGTTACCTACTCATCAACATGATCCTAATTCATTTGATCCGCTTTACCCGATACTTGCGTTCGATCGGATCCAAATGAAGCACTAAAACCATGTGGCAAAGTGGCAAACAACGAGTTACAGGTCTCGCTTCCCGATTTGTGTTCCCCAGAGATCGTAGCCCTACACGGCAGCTGATTTTGAAGACGGCCGTTACTTACATCACATTCGCATCCTGGTAAGATATCTTATAGGACAAAAACGTGCGATCACACACGACATTATTATAACTCGGCTCTACATTGGTTTCAATCATCCACACCATATTTCCTGGTTCGAGTGCAACCTTATTACATGTTGACGCTGGAGTAGTTGCGTCTCCGACGATTGCTTAAGTACATTCTCTCCCTCCATTTTAGCCTACTTATTCATTGACACTAAGGTACGTATTTTACATGTTGTGTTCGCGCAAGGTGGTCGAACACCGCAGCTCTTTGACAATAGTGCTATTGGATGACAACCATGCCACCTCCACATCTCATTTACAGTTTTTTCTCCCTTTTGAATACACATCTCGCTCAAGGTCGGAGGCAATCTCAATACACTTTCACTACTTTTGCGAATTCACAAGGACATGATGATCGAAAAACTTTCCTTGACATCAAAGCAACAACTTTTTGTAGCAACTTGTGGTTGGGCGTTCGGAGTGTTTCTCACGACTTGGATGACTGTAATGCTAGAATTCCAAATACCGTCCCGACATGGTTCAGCGAGCAGAGCGGCAGTTCTCGGATCACCTTTTTTCTGTTTTTTTGTTGAATGCGGATGTGATCTCTTTTACACAAAGGAGGTGTGGGTGGTGTACACATACTCTTCGACTTGCTAAAATGGCAAGTCGAACAAAGGGAGCAAAGGGGACAAATAACCACCCATTGGTCGCCGGTGTCGTTTTTGTTTGTCATTCCAAGCCAAACACACTCACAGTATGTGTACTTTATTGAAACTCCGGCAAACCAAGACTTATTTGGATGGAATGAGAGAGGGAAGCGAGCGTACCCCTCTCATCTGATAATTTCACAAAGGTTGTTTTAGATCTCAGCGTGTCTGTTGCTTATCTGATTAATGTTTAGCGTTACGCCAACATAGCGCCGGTGTATAGCAGTACTCTTTGCTGGTCTGAGATGCGTCTTCCCACACAATCGTGACTATGTTCTCGCTTCGTTTCTCTTTCCAGCCCAAATCCTCTTCATTCGTACGCTCTCGCTCGACTCAGCAAAACAGAGTACCACCACTTTTTTGTTTTCCCTGGGATCCTGTCTCGTGGCCATGCAAGGAACAGAGTAAGGTTAAACGTGTTCTATACACAAACGGCGACAGGTATAAAAGTCCACTTTCGGCCCAATATTTGCAGTTTGTCCCCTTTTCGAGACCTTACCCTTCCGCGCACCCTTTTCAGCAACCATCCCCTAATTTTGGAGCACTTGTTCTTGCACCATTGCAGTGTTCCTGTTTTCCCGACCATTTTCGATCATCAAGTTCCCCACCATCGAATATGGACAAGCATACCACTAAAGAGAAAGAAGATGCGACCTTGAGTGTCGAAGCAAATGATGTATCTCCTACAGAGGCTCCACCCCAGGAGGAATTCAGTCAAATCCTTGAACGCAAGCATATGACCAAGCGAGAGTTTAATTGGCTTTGGGCAGGGTAAGTCCTGATTTTTGTTACCAGCAACTCTCTATTCTCTTGGGTCAGAAAAAAAGCCCGTAAGAATTGCACTAGTCATGTCCAAATATTGACTTGTTGCCTTTGTGATATCTGTGGTCAAAAATAGCGTTCTTATTCAGGCTTTTTGCATGTCATTCGAGGTCCAAATGACTTATGGTATCTCAGGCTACGTCAACACCTACTTTAAGGCTACGTCGCTCCAAGCCGTTCTCCCAACAGTCCAGGCAGTCATCTCGACATCTCTGGTTCCTCTCTACACAAAGGTGGCAGATGTGTTTGGCCGTGCACCTTCTCTATCGTTTGCATTCCTGTGTTATATGACTGGTGTGATCGTCGAGGGCAGTTCTCGCTCATTTGTGCAGTTGGCCATTGGACAACTTGTTTATAGCTTGGGTTCTACAGGTATCCAAGCTCTCTCTCAGGTTGTCATTGCCGGTAAGCTTAAAATTCTTTTCTGACTGAGAATGTTGGTGAGGGTACTCATGTCAATAGTTGTTTAGATCTATTTTCAACACGTCTTGTTCATGACCATTAACCTTTGTGATATTTTGAATGCCTCCACGTTTTCTAAATAGATACAACGAGCTTGCTCACACGTGGTATCATGTTTGCCATGTATGACGTGGGTTCAGTTGCCAACATTTGGATCTCTCAAGCCTTGATAGATCCAATTACGCTTGGAGGACCCGAAGACAAGTGGCGTATCGGTTACATTGCAGCAGGTTGCATAACAGGGTTCGGCGCACTAGCACTCATGATCCCCTTGTGGTATGTCCAAGTTCAACTGAGGCGTCGCAAGGTTGCTCAACCCCCAAAGAAAACCCTTCGATGGCTCGCCGAGGAGTTTGATATTCCAGGTGCAGCCCTACTGACGTTTGGGTTGGCATTCATTTGCTTGCCTCTCACGCTTGCCAAGCGTATGAATGGTAACTGGGAAAATCCGGGTATCATTGTGATGCTCTGCCTCGGCGTCATCTGTTTTGTACTGCTGTACTTCTGGGAGATCCGCTGGGCTAAGCGCCCAATTCTTTCTGTCAAGGTCTGGACAAACCGCACTGCCTTTGGAAGCTTGATGGTCATCTTCCTTCTCAAGTTCATGGGACACGTTGCCTGGCAATATCTTACCCAGTACTTCGTCGTCTCACGCGACTTGACCTTTGGCAGTGCAAATCTGCTTGTTCGTGGCTACCAGGTTGGCTGGCTTGTTTGTCAGCTAATTGCTGCCTTGTTGCTCAAGCGATTCAAAAAGGCCCGTCTGATGGTCTGGTGCGGCGTCTTTGTGTACTGCCTTGGTATCGGTCTCATGATTCCTGCACGTCATCGAACAGCCTCCACAGCCTTCATCGTCATCGCACAGGTTCTCGGTGGTGCCGGTGCTGGTTTCGCTCACTTGGCATGTTCAGTGCTCGTGACGGGCGTTGTGCACAAGCGCGAAATTGCTTCCGTTGTGGGTGCCACTCAGATTCTGGTCTGGTTCGGCGGTGGAATTGGTGGCGCCATCGCAGGCGCCATCTGGACACAGTACTTGCCAACCCGACTACAGGCGCATGTGACCAGCCCCTATGATGAGAGGCGTGCGATGAACGAGCCACTGCAGTATGTCCAAAAGCTGCCTTTAGACATGAAGTTGCAAGTGATCGAAGCCTACAGCGACGCTATCAAGCTCATGTCTATTGTTGGCCTCTCATTGGCAGTTTTGACTCTTCTCTGTGCTAGTCTGTTGCAGCACGTTGATCTCGAGCAGGATCAGGATACTCAAGATCGTATTGCCATGGGTGAAGTGACTCCTGAGAAGAAGGCAGACGAGGAAATCTCAGAAATCAAAAATTGAAGAGCAATATACCTGTAAACGTGATCGTCACTGGTATTTGAAGACCCAACCTCCTCTCTCCTCCAGCCTTTCATTTTGTTAGAGTAGAATTCGTATCAGTGTCATTCTGCATTTCACTACAGCCTATGAGCTGCTCAACCGATAGTTTTTACACACATGTATTAGTACTAGCAAAAAGAGAAAGTAAAGTAATTTATCTACACGATGCTTCTACAGCAGAATCAACTGGTGGGATACTATACAAGACTTTGCAGAAGTGAAAAAAAATCCAAAGGTGGGTGGATGGTTACCAAGGTCTCAAACCGCGTTGAGCGATAATCTTGTACTTGCTTTTAGTGTCCAACGCTTCATCATTAAACTCATCCGAGTCACTGTTGTTTTGGTTGCTGGTGTCTCGTGATCGATCCTCTGCCATCCTTTCTATGGTTCTTGCGCGCATACATTCTCGCAAGCGTTCTCTCATCGTTTCGCGCTTCTCAGCCGTCAATCTCTCCCAGAGAGGAATTGTATAGTTCGTCTTGCCGCGCGCCTTTGCGATTATCCTTTGCACAAATTTCTGAGCACCTTTCACCGTCTCATACCGTATCATGTGTCTCGGATCAAGTTCAGGTTCTCTCGGTGGTTCATGCAGGGCGCGCCGGCGATCCCACAACTGCCAAATAAACGTATTTTTGATTTCCTCGCGTGTCGCTTTCTCGCGTCGCTCTAGGTCGCGCTTGCGTTCTCGTGCCAGCTTTTCTCGTGCTCGTCTTCGCTCTCGGGCTCGTTCAAGCACACCCTCCATCCGTTGTACCATCTTGTCCGATATATCCCAGTACTTGCGGAACCAGGCTTCTCGTCGCATATAGTAACTTTGCCGTTTTTGCCTTCTCGTCTCTACCTTGTGCAGATAGCGGAACCGCGCTCGCAAATATCGATGTGTTGCTTCGGCCTCGAGCTCACGTCGTCGATTGCCTACGGCTTCACGGATCAGCACCATGTCATCCGCCAGAATTTGATGTCTACACAGTGATTCTTCCAGCTCTTCGTCTTCAGAGTCCTCAACTTCAAAGTATCCATCGCCGTTCTTTAGCTGCAGCATTTCACGCTCTCCAAGGACGATCTCCTTGTTTCTCGACTTGTCGTCATCTTCGACATCCGAATTGCCATTGCTTTCAGTCGCAGAATTATCACTGTTGTCGGCAGCAGAATCGTCGTCTGTTCCTGCGGTGACATAATCTGGCGGTTCAAACTCGATCGAAGGCTTTCTTACTCGTTCGCCATTCACATATGGGCGGTACATTAAGTCCTCTTCGTTTTCACTACTGTCTGAGGATTCCGACAAAGGCTCTTCTCCTGAAGGTGGGTCTGTCTCTTGGCGTGTCCATAAACCAACCGGCTCATGGAAGCCCAAGCCGAACCCTGCACCTGGTCGTGCTGGGGTAGTACTTGATGGCACAACGGACCGTGTAGTGTCTGTGAGGTATGATTCTGATTCCGGAAGCACGCCATATCCTGCACGGTATATGCGATTGAGATCGCGGTAGCCGACACGAGCACGTTTCTCCATCTTGCTAGCGTACATAAGAAGCCGTTCCTCACGGTGGTATCTTGGACGATAGGTGTACACACGTGTTTCCCGGCTGTCGATGATTTGGGCATGGCTGCGGAACCTCTTGTTCACGCTAGTCACTTCTGAATACACGTTCATCCTCTTGTCTACTAGTTCTTCGGCTTCTGCGTAATAAGGCATGGCTTCTACGTTCGCCACCATCCGATCCACGCGATCCCTCCACTGTACGTAGCCAACTGATGTCGGGTGCACTGTCGAATAGCCTGAGCTGCGGAGGGGCTCAAACGGCCGGAGCCTTGGGTGGATGACATCCTTCTCCCATTTCTCGTGTTTCTTCCATGCCTCAGACTCTGTTGATGCTTCGTTTACCATCTTCTGCCACCTCGATGTTGACTCTTTCATCACGCCTTGTGCGTACTCGCTCCGAATCCATGCCTTGTCAAGCTTACGTTTGGTGCGGAAGTGCTCTTGATAATCACGATTGTTTGAATCATCGACAGAATACACATGGTTCTCCGGGATCATCTTTTGGCTGACATTGTTCGGTACACGTTCCAGCGAGTCAAATACGCCTATCATGTTCAGCATACCAGTCCCATCTTTCTTGCCATGTACTCTTGACTTCGTCACAGGTGGTAGCGACTGTATTGGCTGTCGGAACTCTGCTTCCTCAGCATCTCCGTCTTCGCTGCAATAGTCGTTATCGGAGTCTGGAGCAATACCCCGTGCCATATCAACATCCCTGTTGAGATCGTATATACGACCGCGGCCACTTGTTGTCAACACAGGATCATGCGTCTGTTCAGGGAAAACATAGTAGTTCAGCCGCATAGGAAGATTCTCAAAGAATTCGTGTGTACCCATTGGAAGTTGGTGACTCAGTAAGAGTCGAAATACATCAGTCTCGGAGATCTCCATGCGTCGGATCTCATTTCGTGAACGTCGATGTTTGCTTGGTTTCTAAATTTTAAAATTAGAAAACGGATAGATGGTTTGTGAGTTGCGCTGATGCTGCTAAAATCCACTTCAATATATCTCAAGTTTTTCTTTCAATTTATATGTGCTGTCAAGCACTCATGTTTCATCATCGGGTGCATACCTTGATAGCCGCTATACGTCGTCGCTCATGGGAGAGTGCTGCCAATTCTCGAATAAGGGGTGTCAAGAATGCCTTCAGCGCATCATACATCAGAGGAATGACGCCCCGCTCAATACATGCACGCTCGTTCTGCACGTACAGCCGCGACGTAAGCTCAGCCAAAGTCTTCATATTAAAGAGTCGCGTCTTAGCAACATCGTCTGCACTCTTCCAATCGTTGGAACTGGTATTGTTTTCCTGTGTTGGCTTGTCTTGTGCAAGAGGTTTAGTACTCTTGGAGTGCAGTTCCTCCCAATGCGTCTTGAGTTCCTTCTCCGTCAAGATCTCTGCACAGCGCTCTTCGAGCCGGATCTCATCCTCGTCCACTTCCTCTGCCATGGGCATGTCGCTCACAGTGAGTCGTTCCATATCGTATTCCTCCAGCTTGGCCACCTCGGCCTCCATAGCCTCGATCATGGCTACCACCTCGGCGAGCGATCGTGTCTTGATGTGCTCTTGGATCGCCCACACGTTATGCTTGCCGAATCGCCGCAGTCCCTGGAAAAAGAGGTTACTTTCTTCAACTGACCAACACATACCGCCCGCAACGAGTGTCCGTCCTCGCGACCAGTATTTAACTTGAATTTCCTCGACAGTACGCTGTGGGAAATACACTGCTCGCCATAGCTTAGCATCAAAAGGACGGCTGTCGACGATGGTTTGCCAAATGCGTTCTTCTCGTGGTGTGAAGAGCTGAACTTTTGGCGCAAGGTTGTTGTACGTCGATTCATCGGGTATATCATCAGTTTTAGATCGATCAGCATCCTCCTCATGATCCATGTCTGTGGTTGGTGGCGGAGGGAACCAACCATTGTTATTGAGGTGTATATGGCCATTAGCAACTGCGAGTCGCTCTAGATGCTGTTCATAAAACTCAACGGTGAAAGGGCGATCCTTAGGGATAGCTGCTGCAACGCAATCCTTGCATTGGGAGACAAATGGGTATGGTGCTGAATTGCGGCGCTCGTAGGGGATTGTACCTCCACAGTATATGCAGATGTCGCCTTCCGTGGGGACAATAAACTCTTTTGGCTCCATGATCCGCCGCTGCCGTTCTTCTTGTCGTAGCTCAAGATCAGCCTCCTCTTCGATTTTGTCCAGTTCCACATCTGTCGTGTCATCATACTTCGCATCCATCGGAGGTGTTGATAGGCGTTGCTGTTTTCCCTCTAGTAGCTCAGCATTCCGTTGCTTGATCCATTCGAGACGCTTCTTCCATTGGTAGTTTCGGACTGCAAAGACCTCCTTGATGGCTTTGGCAAAGCCCGTATAGTGGCGATACGGGTTCAAGGTTTCAAGCGGCTTGTATATCCTGTTCATCTCTGCGAACGTTTTAGGCGCATGAAATTTCCTATAGCGATATGTCAACAGGCCAGTGAAGTACTGAGATTGTGAAGAATACGGAGGGGAGCTCTGTGCAGTTGCTTCTACATCCGCAATGCCATTATTGCTAGTCTGATGTTTTTCCACTGCCTGGATCATCTTTTGCGCACCCGTGGTGGAGCCGTCCTGTAGGCCTGCTCTTGTAAATTCATGTCCTGCTGGTGTTGATGACGATGTGCTGTCTCCTTCTTTAGTGAACTGTCTTCCCTCCTCATCCAGTACTATAGCCTTTTGCTCTTCCTTGTGGACGTAGCCATAGTACTCCTTTGGAAGACGCGAGCCTTTTGGGAAGAGTTCAACGCCGGGATCATTAAGCCCTGCTTTCGCTACATGGTTGCGGATGCGGTCTACCTCACAAGCGTTGGCAAAGCGTTTGATCCATAGCCTGGCCCTTCGGCGGCTAACAAGCGATCTTCGAGTCTTCCTCAGGGTGCCCATGTGTAGTTAATGAAGGAAGAAGCTTTTTTTTGAATGAGAAGACTTCCATGTGTTACAAAGTGTTAGAATGAAGGGAAAATAAAATTAAGCCACACGATCAGGTACCCCCTTTCTAAAAAAGCAGTCCAAAAGGCAGCCTTCTGTATTTGAGTTGTTTCGATGTTGAACAGATGTACATTGGTGCCTATGGAATGACCACCGATAGAAGCCTTGGTTTTACGCCGGGGCTCGCTGAAGTTGGTGTTGACCCAGTTTGGTGGTATCCACTGTTCGTTCGAGTTCTTTGGTGCTGTGTGTGAGAGTGCGTGTACGCCATGACCTGATCCTCCTGTACCTCGCCCTCCTCGCATTCTGTATTCTCGATCATCTCGCCAGGTTCAACTTCTCGACCGTCGCTAGAAAGTGTCACTGGGAGTTCACCTTCATAGGCTTCGTCGTTTTCAGAGGGTTTAATGGCTGGCTTAACTGCTTCCTTTGCCTTTAGTGCTGTGATCATGGCTGGTACGCTTTCTTCGTTGTAATCCTTCCAAATGTCATACAGAGAAAGCATTTCTTGTGTGATCTCGATAATCTAGCAGTTAAAGTAAATTCATTCAGGTTATAAAATGGAAACACTTTCACAAAGAATAAAAGAGGAAGTTTGCGGAAAAAAATCTACGCATCATTTTTGTTGTTACCTCATCCATGTTGACATTCAAGTCTGCAAACCATTGGATCATGTCGCGATTGTTAATGCCTTGCCCTTCGCCATGGTTGAAGCCGCCAGGAGATTTTCTACTGGCCATGCTGTAGAGTTGCGCATGGATGGGATTATTCATGTTGCTAATCAGAGGGCTATTATTGGATACATTCGATTCATGCATATGGGAGTGGTGGAGGTGACCGTGGCCTACTGACCCTGATGAGCCAGCATCCTTGAGACGATTCTCGGAGTGGAGGACGCAGATGATGTAGAGGGCAGCCAAGCTGATCATGTGCGGAGGGTAGAGTAAGCATACATCTGTGCGATATGAATCATTGATTAAAAACCTAGTGACATTGAAGCCTCAAGTTCGTTAGTAACGTTGAATGTCTAAGAAAATGGTCGAGTACCTTTCCAGTATGCAGATCTATCAGCCCAGGTTACCATGCTGTCTGTAAGTTCGACTCTTCAAGTTTAAGATCTTTGGCTATCAAAATTAGATCCCGGTAAGGGTGGTAGACAATCAGGTAAAACTCGAGCTCTTCCAAGAGGTAAAACTCAAACTCAGCCACGGCAGATGTGTCATAGTCGAAACCACCGTGATCTAGCATGCGAATTTCAGCAAGAATACTGCTGTGAGAAACTCATTCATGCGTGCCTAGTTGATACGGCATGTTGCCCTGAAGTTGTTATAGTGCTCACTTACTTGCGAGGGCAACTTTCATTTCGCTTATTATGTGTTTGATGTGCTGTGGGCATTCCTCGACTTTGCATGCCAGATATATACATGTAGCAGCTACAAGTGACGGGTCTGTCAACCGGATGCTGTGCCTATTCTCCAACACCCCCCCCCAAAAAAATGAAATGGCCCGTTGAATGTCAGCAGTTCTTGGACGATTTGGCGATGCTGGACTAGGCTTTGTTAACATAATATCAATATGCTGTCATATACGGATGATTACTTTGTGTAGAATCTCTTGAAGTAAACGATGGCGGTTGCAACAACTTGTTGGCGAAATTGAAGTCTCTTTCCAATTTTACCAATGACTAGCGATGAAATAGCATCGGCGAAAAGGAAGTTAGCTCCGCATTTCAAATATAAAGAACCATTGGCACGCAAAGTACCTTTTCATATTCTACCTACTGTTGTAGTACCACATCTTGATCTTGGTCAGCGTAGCAATGTCGACATACTCAAGGTCTTCTTGGATTGCCTCTTGAAGCTTCCTTCGGTCGAGGATCCAGTGCGTTCTAACTCCGTTTGGTAGGGTTGGTTAACGCGACTATAGTTAGCAGACATTCTGTACATGAATGCGAGCTCATCAGACCGTTCCTGTTTCTAGATGAAAGTCGAATGTATTCTATTTCTTACGCATGTGATGATGTCCAATAGTTGGCCGCCATTGAGCGAGGTGGAGTATTCTTGTGATGGAAGAATGGGAGAGAACAATAGAAAGTAGTCTTTTTGGCACGAAACAATAAAAGCAGCTGTCGTTACTATGACCCCCTTTTCGTACAACACAGCCACAGGGTGTTAACAGTTTTAATCAAAAAATAGTGTGGTGATAATTACTAACTATCTAGGAGAGTGATTGGGACTCCGGCTTCGATTCCTACGCCGCGACTTTCTATCGCGACTGACGCTCCTGCTCATGCTCCTGCTCCTGCTATGGTGTCGCTGTCGTCGGCTCCTGGTGCGACTCGAGCTTCGACTCCTGCTTCGACTGCTTTCCTCACTACTACTTCTACTCCAGCTTCGGCTTCTGCTCCGACCTCTGCTCCGACCCTTGTTCCTGCCCCTGCTTCTGCTTCTGCTTCTGCTCCTGCTCCTGCTCCTGCCTTTATCCCGGCTCTTACTTCTGCTTCTGCTCCGTCTCTTACGTCGAACTGGACTACGGCTGCGACTATCATCACGTTTTCGTCGATGCGTTGCACGATCCCGGGATCGACGATGGTGGCGTCGGCGAGGGGATGCCGAACGTGATCTAGATCTAGACCGGCTGCTGGAGGTCGATCGCGATCTCGATCGTGAGTCTGACCGGGATCTACTCCGTCCACGTTGGCGATCCTTGCTTGTTGATGAATGTGGTGGAGGAGGAGTTGATACTGGGCCTGCCTCTGCCTTGTCCGAGGCTGGCGAAGGAGACGCACTTGTGCTGCCAAGTCGACTTTTGATGAATCCAAAGCGAGAAGACTTTTTTGGCTTGGGGGTATTGTCCTCCAGCTTGAACATGTTGCGGCATTCAAAGGTCAAATGACCACCTATTCAAAATGAACATAAAAAAACGAAGATTAGAATGACTTTACGGACTGTCATGGTGCAAAGGACAGCTGAAGTGAAAATAGTGATGGATGATTCGCACGAACCTCCTCCGCATTTTTTGCAGGTGCCTGTCTTGACACCCTCATCGGCCTTCAGCAAACGCTCAAATGCCTGCACTCCTCTTTGAATGTCGCTCATGTGATTGAAAGAGTGTAATGGAAAAAAAGAACAGACGTGAGAGCCAGCAAAAAAAATTTATATCAAATTGCTGTCCCCCACCCCACTCCCTACCCTTGGTTTAACAACACCCTTTCCCCCCTCCTCCTCTTATTTCCATGCCTCAGACTCCTCGACGATCGTTCTTGAATGCTCGTCCTCGCATGACATATGGGCGCTCACGAAGCTCCATTAATGACAAGGGTGGCGATGTGGAATTGCTCAAAGCTACCACTAATACCAGTGTGAAAAGGTCATTGCAGGAATCTTTTAGCGTGTCGAGCACACTAGAAGAACAACAGAAATCACTGCGTGCATCGCATGAGCTACAGGAAGCTGGCCAAGGCCATCGCTTCCAGGATGAGCTGGAGTACCTGCTGGAGGGGATCCAAGAGAGAGAGCGGTTGCAAGTCCGGAGACAAAGGTTGGTTAACTTGGCTCAGCTGGCTCCGTTGCATGGTCCTCTCACGTAACAGTTGTTACCCAAAAGGGGAGGAACGCGCCTACCGACGACGGTCCTACAGCTCACAGCTTTGTGACCCCCTCACTTAACTGTATGTTAGCTGCATCGACCTCACACGATCCACAATGAAAAAGGACTTTGCGGTGTATCTTACGATCTATGGTCATTGGCCAGCTATCGCTGGTGTACTAATCCGATCTCAGGATCAGGTACGCTGATCAACAAATATTGGTGGCAAAGGGTTCAATTGCAGCTATTTTATATCATTTTTGGAGCCTAAGCAACCATTTTGTCTTTCTCGGAAAATAGATCATCATGTCATGTTTGGCTCTAATGATGGCTATCCTAGCCAAGCAACAAGAAGCATGCAAAGTGCTTTACGAAACTGAGGGATTACAGGGCTTTATCCTCAGCGTCTTCAACCAGGAACAGGATCCTTTCGACATGCCCAAAAACCAACGAGATGCTACAATTGTACGACCACTCCTCCTCGAATTAGGGAATCGCTGATAAATTCTGCTAGCCGATCATCTACTCATTTCTTGTAAATTATTATTCTCTAGACCAACACGCTGAAAGAAGTGGCACAAGAGGCAGGCATAGTCCGGCGTGGCCAGAGGGTATGTGGATGTCAAATTCAGTCGCAAGGACCAAATTTGTTCAACTCCATTCGAATTCATGATCTTTAGCTTCATTGTCGCGTCTATATTTTTATGCAGGTGTTACTGTCGTCAATCCTTCTGCAGATGTTGGCATCTCTCAGCGACAACATGGCTGCCTATATTGGATCTAAAAGTCCCAGTACAAACCTTCTAGTCGACGATGTCTTGACTAAATCTCTCGAGTTCTTAATCATGGACATGGCATGGCTTAGGCAGACGTCAGAGTATCCTGTAGGTTGATATACTTTTCATGATGCAATAGAACTGCTATAAAGTGTCTTGAGTTCTTATTCGACTTTTCCTTTCCGTGATATATAGCACATGTCACTCTCAGATCTTATTGATTTGGACCGGGTATTGAACATACTCCGAATACTCGAAGTCGCCTCTCGAGGCTCGATTGCCGTATCAGAATTACTAATGACTCGCCCCAAGTTCTTTCAAATTGTGACCCAACTCCTCGTTTTGTCAAGAAGACATGCGTCACAAGGAGCAGACCAGAATGGTAGGTGGCTAGTGTTGCCCTTTGCTTTCGAATACATGGACTGGAAAAAAAAGAAGGCGAGTTGAGAGAACTTTTTTTAACGATCTTGAGTACATTCCACCAGACGCTGTTACCCTCATGGTACAAGTACTACGACTGTTGGTGAATGTGACTCACAAGAATGAGGCATTCTGCGAGATGTTGGCTCAGCATGATGCTGTATCGGCACTTGTTGTCAACATTATTCAGCTCCATCTTCTCCGACAGCGAAAATCACACTCGCCAACACGCCGGCAAGATACATGTGAAGATGTGATCCAGGATTGGTACGATGTTTTACTTCTCTCAGTCGGTCTGGTGATCAACATGCTTGAAAAAAACTCAAAGCGCAAGCATGAGTTTCTCAATACAGGTTTGTCCGCTCAAAAACCTTTGTGTTATAAGCTGTTTGCACCTACTCGTTTTTTTCATAGAGTGTGCATTGACCACCACTCTGAATATTTTTTTCTCCGCACGGGTCATCTGATGTAGCCATCAATCTAGAATGCCCAGGAATTGGTCCCTGCTTGCAAGGAGACTGTTCATGTCTAAAGTCCAATCAAGTTCTGGAAAGGGTCATTGAGATGTACAGGGCAGAAACGCATCTCCAGGTATCGTATGATGATCCACGGACGGATGGCATAAGGTATCATAGGTTTACAATTTTAACATGTATTGTCTCACGTCCTTTGGAACGCTTCATTACACAAAAATATAATTAGGTTGAAGGGAATGTATTAGCGGCATATCTGGCTATCCTCATCGTCAGAGTTGTTGAAGACGAAAAAGCTGGGCAAGATAGGCTTGTGAAAGCAGTAGGCATGGAGGGATTACAGGACATGGGGCTGTTACTTGATAACTTTGGATCGCTCTACAGGTCTTTGCTGGAATCCACTTCAGAGGAAGAGCGGGTATCAGAGAATGATGAGGGTTCCACCGTAGAAGGCAAGAAAGCCACTTCCAAAGACGAAATGATTCGCGACACCCACCAGTCTATCCTGATTACCATCCAGATTTTGAAACGCATACAGAACAGTCGAATGAATGGAGAATAGGCTGTCGTTCTTCTTCTCTCTTTGTTGTTTTTGCCTGCCTATAAAAATGTTGTAGAGATATCCCCCCATTGAAAACTGTGCCTTGGACAGAATAAATAAAATAATGAAAGCTGTCCTGCTGGCGAAGTGCTCCTCCTCCGTTATTCCCACATTTGCTTGCCACGCTTCTTCTTGGCCAACTTCTCCAAGCTCTTGTCCACCTTGGCGGCAACTTTCTCGGCATCAGCCAGACCGCGTTCCAACATCTTCTCATGTCTCATTCTTGCCTTGGTCGACATCTTTTTCTTCTTGATCACCTTCTTTGGCTTCTCCCTATAATGTTGTTGTGAAAAAAGTGGCATGACATGGTCAATATACATACACAACAGTTCAAAAATGCCGAGATGTCATATATCCATGCTTTTTGCTATCACGTTACAAGGGAATCTGCTTTCGGATCTTGGCCAGCTCAATCTCCCTTGCAACCTTCTCCTTCATCGACGTAGGTTCATCCTCCACAAAGGAAGACACTTTTGCTTTGGCAGCAGGAGCATCCTGATTCTGATCTATTCATTCAAAATGCAAATGAGACCAAATGTGAGCAAAGAGGATCAATTGTCTAACATTACTCGAAGCCTTCAAGGATATCTACAAATAAGAGTCTTACTTGGTCGAATCTTTCCCATGGTAGTGTCTGAAGGCGAGGTGTTGGAATGAGTTGGAAAGGGTCAAGGTGTAACACCCAGAAAAAAAATGCCGTGCGTTTGTGACTGTGCCAAAACTCTCAGTAACTGAATACTCTCAGTTTTGATAACAAAGAACAAGAATGCTATTTATTTTTTTTATACTGTTTACAATGCACATTGGGTGGAAAGGGTCAAGTAAAAAAATAACAAAAAAAGTAATGCTTAGGAGTGGTTCTTCTCAGCGGCCACTTCGAGGCCAACACGGTGAACAGTCTTGAGGAAAAGTCCCATAGCTTCGACAGGTACATTGGGCAGAATGCCATGGCCAAGGTTGGCAATATAGCGCTCTGTGCTACCAAAGGCACGAACCATTCTTTCAGCTGTCGCAACAATGGCCTCATCGCCGCCCAACAACACGTTAGGATCCATGTTTCCCTGAAGTGTGACGCGTCCCTGGGTGATGGCCTTGGCCTCCTTGGGGTCATGGGTCCAGTCCAGAGAGACAACATCATACTCGGTGCGAGACAGCTTGTCAATGGCATACCATGCTCCCTTGGCAAACACAGTCATTGGCACGGCATCCTCACCCAGAGCAGCCTTTACACGAGTGGCGATCTGAGTCAGGTATGGCAGGGAGAACAAGTCAAAATCGTGGGGTCCCAGTTCACCTCCCCATGAGTCAAAGACTTGCAACATCTACGCGATCATGCATAAGCGTGACAGAGAAAAAAAATAATATAGTATTAGCATGTTTAGCTTGGCTAATATTTGCAAGCGTAGAAGAACAGATCGCCATCACTAAATAATCTCACCTGAGCGCCTGCACGGACTTGACCGACCAAGAAATCGACACACACATCTGTGATACGCTGCAGAAGCTCTTGGCTAGCCTCGGGATACTTGAAGAGCCACTCCTTGGCCTTAGAAAGCGTCTTGCTTCCGCCACCTTCGACCATGTACGCCTAAGGTATGATGCAGCCGTGCAGCAATGGATACAAAATGGAGTAACCGGTGAGCAACTTACAAAGCATGACTCTTATCTCTTGCATGGTACGGCGACAGTTTCCTGGCCACATTCAAACCATGTCGAATAAGAAGAAGAAGAAAAAAACGTACCATCAGCGTCCAAGGGGCACCAACAAAGCCGATCAAGGGTACGCGTCCATTCAAAGCATGGCGGGTCATGGTGATGGCCTCAAAAACATAGTTGAGCTCCTGGTAGACATCAACCTTCTCTCTTAACCGGCTCATGTCGGCTGGGAGGACCAGAGGATCTGGGAAATGGGGGCCCTTTCCGGCAACCATTTCGACCTGGAGGCCCATGGCCTGAGGGACGACGAGGATATCGGAGAAGATGATGGAAGCATCCAGCAGGCCGTCATAACGATCAATGGGCTGCAGAGTCACCTTGGTGGCGAGCTCGGGAGTGCGGCAGATCTTGAAGAAGTCGCTCTCGACACGCTCTTGACGGAACTCTGTGTCATTGTAAAATATAAAACCCCCATGAAAGAGTGGATCAGCCTACGAAACAAGGAAAAACCTGTGTGCTGAAAGAGTAGCAAGCAAGAGAGCACTGATCAATTGGGCCTTTCAAGGGGAGAGGGGGGAAAAGAGAAATCGTACCAGGAAGGTAGCGGCCAGCCTGACGCATGACCCAGACAGGAGCACGCTCTGTCTTTTCTCCGCGGGCAGCCCTCAGGAGAAGGTCGTTCTTGAGCGGAGGAAAGGGCTTGGTATTAGCGCTGGTCATATTAGCAGTAGTAGTAAGAGTGGTAGCTGTTGTATGTGACAGAAACGGCTGCTGTTGGTGGTGTTGCGCAGGGAGAGCAAGGGACGAGGAGATTGCACCGAGGGCAATGAGAAAGAAGAGGCAGAGACAGGAGAGAGAATGAGAAAACGGTCTTGTTAGGAGATCCGGGCGAGACATGCAAAGAGAAGGCAAATTCGCAGATTCGCATAAACTGACAATAATAGAGTATCCGTAGAAGAAGCGGCGGCGGAGAGAGAGGAAGAGATCCGACAGCGACAGAGGGAGGAGAAGCAGCAACAGGGGCTGAGAGAGCTGTGGCAGTAGAGTCAGAAAAGGCAGCCTCACCTCGGGTCGATCCCTTATTCAGACGGACAAACAATAAATACATGGCCAGAGTGGAATATGTTGTCGGTGCAAATGCTGCGCTGCTGTCGCTCTCTCAGGTCAGCCAAGTTTGACCCAGGCAGGTTGTCAGACAACCAACAACTTAACTCAGTTCAGTCGGTCAGTCAGGCAACAACGACCTGTCTGTCTGTCTGCCTGCCTGCCTGGGCTTTCCCTTTTGACCCATTTTGGAGGGAACAACTCACCTAGACACACACACTTCAAAATTGCAACTTTCTCATCCCTCCTACCAACCTTGTACACTTGTAATCGCCACATCTCCACATTCCTGTGGGCACACATCCTTTCCTCTGTCTCATATCCATCCATCCATTCATCCACTCATCCCTCGTCTACCACAGGTGCCTCTGCATGTGTCTGCATCCCTAACGGCACTCCAATTCTTTACTCCATTCAAAATTGTGCTTGACCACAATTCACTTCTCGCTTGCCGGGTGAAATCCTCCACCTCTGTTGTGCTGCCCACACCGCTGTTGGCGCTTCTACTGCCACGCAAACATCCAGCTACATAGATGGAACGATCCCCACTCCTCTCCCCACCGCATCCGTCGGCCTCACAGTCGCGGCCTAACCGCCTGCAGTCTGCTGTCAGCTCTCCTGGTTCACAGACATTCCGTAGTTCCTCTGCATCTCCTCCAGGCCGTCAAAGGCCACGATCAGAAAGTCGTGAAAGGCCCATATCAAGGTATGGCTTCTGACTTCTCCTACCCAGAGATGTGAGCGAGGACGACTCGATAGTTCTTATCCCCCTTGCGCCTCTCCTTTTTTTGCTCCTAGCTTGGCTTGAGGTGTCGAAACTTCCAAGGCAAACCTGCTAAATCCACTTTTGATTGCAACTTTTTTTGTTACTCTTCTTTTTAGACCCAGGAATGGTCGACGTGACTCTAGAGAGCAGACTGACCGTTTTCGCAATCGAGAATTGTAAGCTTTTCCCGTCTTTTTAAGGCATGTTGGTCCCTTGGATGACTAGGAGTTGAGGGGGTTTCTCATATCTCACCATACATCCCCCATGACACAATCTTTATAGTGATAATGACAGACGTAGATCACCAAAGTTTGATACAGACGAACGTGGCTTGATGACCGTCGCACCTCCAATAGTTATTAGCCGGCATCCAAAGAATGGCATCGTCATGACAAGCGCTGACTCCACATCCCCTGACGCCGGATTCCAAGAGGTGAGCAAATATTGACTCGCTACACTGTCAATATTATATCAAAATATATCAAAATTTCCCGACTCACGTGCCCTCTTTTCATCTGTTCACCTGTTATATCCCGAAACAATACTAGAGTCTTCGTTCTCGACATTCAGAACGTTTTTATCCAAGGGATGCTCGACCTCGTTTCCCAGAGTCTATAGGAACATCAGCATCAGGATCAGGAACTCCAACAGCTCGGGACTACTTTGCATCAAAGAACTCTGACTACTCCAACAGCTTTAGCAATAATTCAGTCGGTCATGTTCCGGGACGACCCCTTGATCGTGAAGAATGGAATGGCCGTCAGACCTCGTTCCAACGAGAGCATGAACGTGACGCCCGAGGACGGGAATCTCGACCTGGTAGCTTCCGAGATCACTGGGATTCAAGGATGCAGAGAGACGTGCGTGAGATTATCGACAGTACTTCACGAGAGAGAGACGCTGCTACCCGGGACCGCGAAGGCTTTGGTGGACGTGACCGTGGTACAGCCCCACCCATAGACAGAGATTCTCGTGGACGTGACATTCGACCTCGAGATAACCGAGGCTCGGGGCGAGACTGGGACTGGGACACAAAGTCAGATCGAGACCTACGCGAGACGACAGATATACGTGAGATCCTTGATCGTGAGAAGGAGCGCGAGCGCGAGCGTGAACGTGAGAAGGAGCGTGAAAAGGAGCGTGAAAAGGAGCGCGAGCGTCAAACTACAAGAGATCGAGATCGTGACCGTGATCGCTTCAACTTTCAAGAAAACAGAGATCGGAAACCGCCACGGGATCGGGATCATGAAGGACGTTACAGGGACTCACAGAGTGAAGCAGCGCGCTCGCTTGTCCGGGCCCTTGATCTGGATTTGCTCGAGTATACCGCTAATGGATCCAGGTTCTCTTCCGGTAACATCCCAACAGAACCAGCAGCCGATCGCATTGATCGACGTGACGACACCAGATCATATTCTTCTCAACCTTCACCAGCTCGAACTGATGACTCTGCAGGATGGCCACGTCGAGGTTCAGCAGCAAGTCCTACATTTGAGCTCTCTCCTCCAGGCGATCGGATAACTCATAGCATACCAAGGAGAGAATCTCAGAGTCATTCGCGCCCAGTAGGACAAAGTGGTGGTGGCGGTCATTCGACAAATATTGGTGGCAATCGAAGTTCTGATCCTGATACTCGACCGAACGGTCGGATTGGCGAACTCACACGACGGTCAAGAGTAGCAAGTGCACCAACGCTTGTCGACTCGTCGCGGGCTGACTATTTTGGGCCACGACATCCTGACACAGAAGGACAGAACAGCTATCCCAACACACCCAACATGCCAAGAGCTATGCGTGCTAGCCATACTACCTCTCGAGAACACCGTGGTAGTGCTCATGAGCCACCATTTCAAGGAGATTCTCTTGGTGCAGCGGCGATCGTCCCGCAAGACACTGATCGACATAATTCGCCAAAGCGTTCTAGTCGCTCCTCCCATTCACGGGATATGTCCCCTGTACGTGAAGATAACAATGCCCTTAAAATCGTACAAACAGCTGACCCCGTCCCTGCACAAGACAATATGGATGATCAGACTCACCCGACACACCCTGACCCTGAGCAACATTTACCATGGCCACAGAGTGACCATACACGTGAAGCAGAACCACCCTTGAAGAAGGAGGATCCAGAGAAGGGAATGACTCTCGAAGGAAAGGAAGAAGCGAACGCGCAGGTTGCCTCATCATCCCAGGAGATACCAGAACCCACAACCAAAGTCGTCACTGAGCATCAGACCACATCACCTGCACTCAAATCGGAAGATACTACGGTCAAAGCTAGTCCTATACTGGAAAGCAAGGATATTACGATGGCAAGCGGTGATGACAAGGGCCACCCCAACACGGACCCCAAAGTTGAATCGCAGCCTTCTGATTCTCAGCCAGTTGAGAGTGAGGTGGATATTTTGCAGCGAATGGATATAGTTGATAGTGAGATTCAACGGCTGGAGATGGAGCTGGAGGCCTGTAGGAAGCGCAAGGCTGAGTCTGCTGTGAAAGTGAAGGACACCAAGCCAAGTTCTTCGGAAGAGCCTATGCAAAGCATTGCGGAAAAAGCGAATGACAGCCTTAAACAGGAATCAACACCAACTATGGACTATAAAGAGTCTATGGATGTTGTCGCTAGTAGTAGTTCAGACTCGGTCGCAGTTGTTCCTATCAGCGAAGAAGTATATGGTGACGGGCGGACGTCAGAAGTGACACCGATCAAAACGGAGGTAGCCGAGGTGGTTCCAGATCACAATCATGACATTGAAATGCACTCGCCGCCGCCACCAGCTCCACATCCTCCAACATTTGATCAACAGGAGAACGAAGGCGAAGACTCAGAAGACCCCTTCTATCGTCGGCGACGTGAGCAGAAGAGGAAACCTCAACTCTTTGACCAGATTTACGCCGAGAACCAGGCGCTCGCCCAAAAATATGGGCGAATCCACACCGGACTTGGAAGTGCTGTGAAAGCCTTGCCTGACTTTGAAGACCAGTATCTCAAGGTATATCAATCTGTGGAAGAGTACCCTTTCTACCAAGAAAACATTGAAAAGCACGCTAGGCTTCGATCGACATTGCTGAAGCATCTTTCTGCCAAGGCAGCCGCATTGGATGAGAAGGAGCTGCGGCTAAAGAGGGAATACAAGCAGTACTGGGAAGAATGGAACAAAAGAGTTGCCAAACTGGACAAGATCAAGGAGCGCAAGGCAGCCAACAGCACGTCCAATGTACGGGAGGAAGATCAGGTCGTCACAGACAACAATCCATTTTCGTCTCGGACTCGACGTGGAGGTTTTACAAGCGACGCAGTGCGGAGTGAGGCCGAGTTGCTTGAGATTATTCAGAGTCTAGAGAATGCAGACATGAAGAACCCGGATCTTCGTGCCTCTAGGACAGCTGCGACAGTGCCTCCAATGATCCTTGACCCCTGGGTACGAGAGAATGTACACTACTATGATCGAAACCACCTTGTTACCGACCCAGCCACATATTACCGGTTAGGACCAGTGACCGATCCTTGGACGGAGGAAGAACAGGAGATTTTTATCCGACGATACCTCCAGTATCCAAAGCAGTTTGGTCGGATTGCTGCTGGTCTTCCAGACAAGACTGCCTCCCAATGTGTATTGTTCTATTATCGCGAGAAGAAAAAGCTGGGCTTCAAGGAACTACTCGCGAACCGTAATAAGAGGAAGAAGGGACCTGGCTCAAGACGCAAAGAGAAGGCTGCAACATCCAGTGCAGGCACTGGAAAGAAGCACAAGGGCAGTGCCCTTATTGAGGACATTGGACAAGCTAATCAGAAAAAGCAAGCGAAATCGACTGAGGCGCGGGAGCTCAAGAGCAACTGGGCTGGAACTGAAACCTTGGAACCGCGGAGAAGGGTACGAAGTTCCACCGCTAATCAGGCGCCTGTCGAGAATGCGAGCGCAGCCAATAGTACTACTGACAGTCCTAATCTTTCACCCTCGGCTGCAGTGGCAGCCCCAGCTTCCACAGGGAAGAAGACAAGAACAAGAGGTAATGAACAAGCTCAATGATACTGTTGATTGCAATAACAGATACATGTATTTCATTATTAACTCGTCATTTGTAATTCATGCTTGGTCCGTAAAAACAGCAAGCAGGGCGAATGAGGCTAAGGCTGCGGCAGCCGAGACACAGGGAACACCAAACTCAGAGTCAGCACCTTCAACATCTACAAACAGTACCGTCACTACCACAGCTGCTTCGACTCGCTGGACATCTGAAGAGACTGAACGCGCGTTTGCCGCCATTAAGCTTCACGGCAAGAATTTTGAAGAAATGTCGAAGGCAGTGGGCACAAAGACAATTGACCAATGTCGCAACTTTTTGTTCAATTATAAGCGCAAATTTGGTGTGAGTGCTCTGGATGATGCTTTGAACCAGTCCAACGCGAAACCAGGTGGCACCAGTACGAGTACTACCGAAGGTGGCGATGGTGGTGAGGTGACTGAGAGAGGGCGAGCCAAGAAGCCAAGGACAACGGCAACAGCCGCAGCAGCAGCGGCAGCAGCTGCCGCGACCGCGGCTATGCAGAACAGCAAGGAAGCTACTCCAACAGCAACAACCACTCGAAAGCGAGGAGCAAAGCAGAGCCCTAATGTCGCACAAGAAGCCACAGTGAAGGCGGATCCCAGTCAGGAAGAATCGGAAGTCCAGGAAACAGTGCAAGCTGCGGCGACTGACTCGGCTAGTGCCTCTGGGAAGGGTCGCCGCCGGAGGACAGTATCTAAAGTTGACACAACCACCAACGGTACTGGCGGTAATGATCAAGCAGCAGTTCTCACCCCTACACAACCTTCTGCACCTGCTTCCTCCACCAGCAATTTGTCGTTCAGAGCCTTATACTCGCGCCCACCCGACGAGAGCCCCTCGACTCCCAAGTCAGAACCATCAGTTCGGGAAGGATCTGCTACACCCGATGGATTGGCCAAAGGTAAAGCAACTACCTCTTCATATTGGTCACGTCAAGAGAAGATTGATTTTGACCAGTTATTGGTGCAACATGGCAAGGATTGGGAGAAGATTGCCAAAACCCTCAAATCCAAGACACCAGTTCAAGTCCGCAACTACTTTAATACTCATGCAAGTCATCGTCTTTCTGTTGGAGAAACAGTGGTTGATGGAGATCAGCAAGCTCGCGAGAACGAAGACTCTATTCAAGCGGAAGGAACAAATGCCTTGCCAGAGACAACTCCGGTTGACAGTCGTCCCAAGGAACAGACCCCGACCACTACCCATTACTCGAGATCACCCCCGCGCAAGGTGAACATTGTCAACTTACTTAATATGGATAATGCTGACGTCCACAATGCAGCAGAGGATTGGTTCAACGAGAGCGAGGCGAACTCGGAACAAAATGACGAACCGGTACCTGTCGAGCAAAGCTATCACAGCAAGCCTGCAGGACCCGTTGAGCGGGAGCACGAAGTACACCATGCTTCATCTCATCAGCCTACTATGCCGCCATCACACTACGAGGGTCACAGCAGTGGTCGCTCGCATACAAGCTCAGTGGATTATGGTAACAGGAGACATGGCAGTCCTGCCCTAGGCGGATACTATAGCTCAGGGTATGACACCATGCCCATGAGTGCATCCCATCGACCTCCCCCATCGGACTCACCATACAGCAGCTCGCCCATCCTTGGATCGCCATATGCAGGATACGGTCCAACATCTCGCCCAGTCTCGCCTCCTGTTCCAATGACAACGTCTTCAGGTCCAATGATGCATCGCATGTCTTCCCCAGTGCAGAGTGAGTCTGGTTCGCCAGGATACTATCAGGGACACCAACGATCTGGAAGCCGTCAGCTCCAACCAGTGGCAGCTCCGGCACCGCTTCCTCCTACCTCTCAAGGCTATTATGGGGGACCTCCCCATCCATCGTATTCCTCCGGATACCTCTATCCTCAGCAGCGGGAAAGCCATCCGACACATGTACGTTCGAGCTCGGACTATCCTCCGCCACCACCTCATCCTAGCATGGGAGATAGGAGTATGCCACCACCTTCACATCCTATGTCTGGGTACAGTAAACCAACGTCACCTATGGGAAGTGGCGGCCCTCCACAGCCACGACGACTCTCAACACCAGAAATGGAAGCCATGCATCACTACCGTAGTGGATCACAACCCCACCAGCCGTACCATGTAACTCCGCCAGTTCATCAACACCCATCACCGTCGGTGTACTCACCGAGCATGGTAGCTCGATCGTTGCCTCCGCAGCCTCCTTCATCGTCGGCACCGGTGCCGTCTCCGTCAGGTGGATACATGTCACCGCGTATGGGCAACGTGTCAACAGGTGGTGGAGGCGGTAGTAGTATTGGTCATGTCCGCCGCTCGTCAAGCCCCTTCCAGTATGGTCCATCGAACCGCGTGCCATCACCAGTATATGGACCTTCGTCATCTTCGTCGACACAGCCGCAGTCTCAGTCGACTCTGACGAGCAGCGCTTATGCGTCATCTCCATATACATCTTCGCGTTCTTCGTATGCACAGCCGCCACCGTCGGCTTACCCCCCGCCACCGGCCTCTTCGATGGCACCATACCCTTCGCACATGTCATCTTCGAGCCATTCAAGGGCATCTCTAGGACCTGGTATGTATGCCACTCATTCCGGACCTTCGGGCTTAGCACATCCATCGTCGGTGCCGTCGTCGTCTTCTTCGTCTCCCTCGACCTCAGCACACCACCATCACCACCAATACCAACAACAGCCACATCATCATCACCAGCGGTATCCTTCTGGCCATCTCCATCCATATGCGGCTCCTCCAGCCGGCAGCGTGGACATGGGAGGCAGTCCATCGTCTTCTCCAGACGCATACCCAACCAAGCGGTAATCACGTTAAGCCCATCCGTAAAAACACCTTGATTAATAAAGACTGTCTTTTAATTCACCGCATTTTGAAGTCTTCTGTTAATGAAGGGGATTTTCCTCTTTGTACATTGTATATCACGATTATGTAATTGTAGAGCTTTGCATCGCTTTGTGGTAGTGTCATCACTTTGATATCCAATGTCAAGTCGCAGTCCTTTCAGCGCAAGGAACTTTGTATCCAAGAACTTGATCCATCGGAGAAAGACGTTAATGCAATTGTTGGCTGAAGATGATTTCCTTATTCCACCCATGTTGAAGAATGAAGCTCCTTTCTTCCTTAAGGCACTTTAGCTTTCTTGGGTCGGTTGAACCGAGACACACTACCATTCTCAGAGAGGGTGGTGCTGGGACCCCTTCCTTCGTGTTGTATTCCTGGCTGGTGGTGTAGTTTGACGTTTTACCCATGCATCTCCTTGTTCCTCCAAGAATTTTACCCCTCTCCTCCCTCCTTTGATTCCCTGTTCACGGGTTTAGCACACTCACGGCCTCTCTCCTAAATCCATCGGTGATTCACCTCCTTTGTGTGCTGCATGAATATTACGCGGAACTTACAGCCTTAAAATGCGAAAGCTATTCCAGCAGTTGAATGAAGTCTTTTTTTTTTGTCTCCTCTTATGTTTTGCTGAGCGGTATAAGTGTAAGGTTAACATCAGTGAAATTGATCAGCTCAGTACATCGGCATGCTTGTACGATAAAGAGAAAAGATAACGCTAATAAAGTAGGTTCTTCATCGGGTAGCATGTGGATGATATTTGATAATTTGGCATGAAAGTATATCGTTGCCGATGCTATTGGTCTTCTCCTGGGAAAGGAATGCGGATAAAGCAACAAAGATGTCAACGCAGAAGAGAACAACGAACCAACCAAATTTTGAAGAGGAAATAAAATGGTCTGAATACGACTGCGGAGAAGATAGAGTGTACAAGTGCATCAGTGCTGGTTTCCGAGATGAGACATCCACGCCCAAGACTGCCCAGTAACAGAGAATCCAGGATTGAGGCTAGTGGTATTACCTGAGAAAGAGCAACGCCAGAGATTACTGAAATTGGTTTTATCCGCTACGATAAATTGAATTGCAGAAGGCGTTGGATGGGGGGGGGGGGTAAAAATTTCAGTATGGAGTTATCGCAGAGTATCAGTGAATCTGTATCACGTTTTTTTAATTGCTTTACCTCCTACTGTAGATTTGAGTACAAGGCAAATGTGTAACCATTCTAGCAGTTTTTGTCTGTTCTCAACCAACCTCTGAGCTCCGCCATCTAGAACATGATGCTCTCCACAACGTCACCTTGCTTTTTCTGTTTAAATACCCTATACCTTTACTGGCCATCCGGGAGAGAGCAGAGGGGGAATGGTCTTCCTGAGGGGCGATGATTCTTTACCATCCTCAATCTATTTCAACACCAATAGAAGATGGGACGAGAAGCTGCTAATAATTTGCAACTCAATGCGATAATGTAGGTGAATTCGACTTCAACGCCCTTGTCTTCAGAGCGTTATCCGGATGCAGGTTCTTCTTTTTTCGCCTTTGATATTCGGCCAGGTAAGAATTTCGTCTGCTTGCTTATAGATCCTAATGGCGCTGATTCGAACCAGAAGGCAACCTTGCTCTATCTATACCAGGGAGATCAAAATGGGCAGCTTTGCCATGTGTATTCTACCACAATCCTGACCAACAGACCCGCGTATCAAGAGAAATCGGCCACTTGTAGGTCCAATGACGACGAAGACGCAGGAGACTCCACTCAAAAGTAATATAGGCCTTTGGCCAGATTAACCAACTTTCCCTTTGGTGTGTGAGAAGCTTTGGGAAAGACGAGGTGATTACAGAGTTGTATTTTATTTTTATACTAGTCGCGTTCTGAAGACTCGACATTTTTTTTCTTCGTAAGATATTAGTTGTCGTGAATGTCTTTGCTATGATACTATTTCATTAAAACTACGTTGATGATATAAACGTTATAGAGAAAGCTCTTTCTTTGTCCCCTCCCATGTTCTCAGAAGCTTTTTTTACAAAGAAGACATATGAACTAGAGTGAAAAGGGCGGGTGGGGATATGAGTAGTGGTATATGTTATGAAAATCCCAGCCTCTAATTGGCTGCCTCCGCCTTCTTCTTTTCAGCGTACTTGGTAGCATAGGGTGTTGGTGGAGAGGGTCCCTTCTTTGCATAGGCCCAGGTAGCCTCACGAGCGCCAGACCACTGACCATCACCAACCAATCGGTAATGGACAGGTGAAGGCGGGCCCCAGATGCTCTCGCGCCAGAGCGCAAAACCCTCGATGAGGCCGAATTTGCCAATTAGAGCTCCCAAGCCTGGATAGCATCCAAGAGACTTGGCCATCTGGTCACAGTATGGCGCATAGTCGACCTGGATCGTATGGCGCGGTGCATTGCCATATCGCTTTCTGATCGCGTTATTGCGGTGCTTGATTTCTTTCTCCATCTTCTCAACCGACGGCAATGGCTTTAGCTTGCCAATCAGCGTGTTGACCAAGAACCGGCACTGCATCTCAGAAATTGGCATGATGGCACCGAGAGGCCTTGAATAGGTAGAGGAAAGAAAGATGAAAAACAAAAAAAGTATGTGAACATCGGGACTTACATACTCCTACTGCCAGATACTAACCGGTGTGATAGATAATAGAAAAGCTGGGAAGACACACTTACTGGAAGAGACCAATGAAAGCCAGGTTGGGGTGGCGTGGAGGAATCATATAGTTCCAAGTCCACACCTGGTTATTCTCCTCGGCGCCAGGAATGCCACCGGTGGCAATCTTGGGGTCAAGCATGGGGAAGCTAATATCATAGCCCGTGCAGTAGATAACCACATCGATGTCGTCGACAACAGCACCATCCTCAAACTCAACACGCTTGCCAGGTCCCAGCTTCTTGATATTCTTGTGGGGCTTGACTGTGCCTGTTGTGATACGCTCTGGCAAAAGGGTGTTGATCGTCGGATGGATAGCCAGAGGCTTGTAGTCTGGCTTATGGTTAGGGTGGATGGGCGCCGTAGAGTTGCGGAAGGCATAGGTAAGGAAGACTTGCATCAAGGGTAATGGAACCATGTGGGTGAACCGTGTACGGTTGTGGTCGAGCGGCTTGCCCAGCAGCCATCGTGGCGCAATCCAGTTGCCACGACGCGCTGACAGGTAGACCTGACATTCATTCATTGACAGCTCGACGGCAAGGTCGACAGCGCTGTTACCCAGTCCGACAATCACCACATTTTTGCCCTTGAACGGCGATGGCTCGCGGTAGAAATGCGAATGCATCTGTTCGCCCGTGAAAGCATCGGGACCCTCCATGCCGGGGAAGGTTGGATAGCGAGGCTTCCAGTGGTGTCCCGAGCACACCATGACATAGTCAAACACCTCCTCTGAGATCTCATCGGATGCACCCGCTGCAGGCTTATTGGGCTTGGACCGTACCAGCCAGCGGTTGTTCTCATCCTTGAGTTCCTTGACCTCGACCACACGCGTGTTGAAGCGGATGTGATCAATAAGGCCAAAGTGATCGGCATACATCTCAAAGTACTCGACAACCTTCCGGTTGGGAAGGTAGGTCGGCCAGTCGTAGGGGATTGGAAGATCCGAATAGGTCATGAGTTCCTTGGAAGTGTTAATGATTGTGGACCGATAGACGGATGAATGTGGGTTCTTGTTGTCGGCTGTCGGCTCAACAAACCGCCAGAGACCTCCAACCTTGGGCTCAGCCTCGAAGCACACGACGTCAATGTGGTCCTTGGCATCCAGGCATTCTTTGATGGCAGCCAGGCCCGAGGCACCTAGATATCCCCCATGTTGAGAAAAAAAATAAAGAGCCAAGCAGATGAGCATTCAGCGATGGACTACATCAATTGCTGCATGACATGCTTGAAAGAATGAATTGTCAAGTGGAGTGTTCTTACCAGCGCCAATAACAGCTACTCGCTTTTTCTGAGGGGTAGACATTTAGGAAGGTGGGTATGATGATGAATGGTGAACACAAACAAGGAGCGAGGGAGCGCACACTTTATATGTAGTTTCGCCATTGGAGCCAACGGAATAAAAAAGAAGGAGGGTACAATGCATGAGCCAAACTGTGGAAGAACTAGAAGAAAACTTTCTTTTTGTGTGTATGTGTGCATGGTCATACAATGGTGCAGGCGCGTAACGATCGGGTCGATCGTTACTGGTGGAAAGAGGAATGTAGCCTAATTTGGAGTGAGCCGTCCAACGATGTATAGAGCTTATACATAGTATGTTTGCTTTCACTTCGGCTTCCAGGTCTGTTGTTCAATGACAACAAGACCAAGCTGTTTGTGTAAACAAGACAAGAAACATAATACACAGAACAACATGTCAATGTATGTAAAATACTCGATTGGCTCGCTCTGGTCTTCAACAGTCCAGTTAAGATGAGAAGCAAAGGTCAATCAAACCTTGCGCCTGGTAGCCTCTTTCAAAGTTACCACTCTACACTATTTGCTCCTCTTCTATGCCTAAAAAAGGGCTCACCTTATTGGCGTGCATCAGGTGGAAAAGGGTTATAATTATAAAGACGCTAAACTATGGCTGGTTCATTCCACCCCACACAGGGGATTCATGAGGCCACTTGGCCTGCTCTCAACTCAAGAATACCACAAACCAAAGGCAGACAAACCCTGTCACCCTTACTCTTATTTTTTTTTCGTTTCTGGAACAGAACTAGAGAAGGCCCAGAAACCGCGTCCATCTACTCGTCATCATCACTGCCATCCATGCCAAAGGCTGTGTAGTCAACTTTTGCGCCGCGCGTCCTCCGTCCACCTTGGATAATGTTGCTTGTATCGATGCCATTGTCATCTATTGTATCACCCCCGGCCACCAGTCATGGAGAGAAGAAGCAAAAAAGTTAATTAATGAGTTGACAAACAGGACAACAATCTCAACCAACAGACCTATCCTCCTTTTCATTTTGTCCAACACAGATCCTCTGTGTTGTCTCCTATCCTATTATTTTTTTCGCTTCTCCTTGATTCTCTCGTTTCCCCTGGTTCTATCTCGACCATCTTTTCTTTTTCTTTCTTTCTCTCACAAGAAACAAAAAAAAAGTATCAACTTACCATCTGACCCATCAGATTCGCTAGCTGCAGAAAAGTTGTCACTGTCGTCGTCATCGCTGTCGGAGCCGCGCTTCTTCTTCTTTGACTTGGATGACTTTTTCGAAGATGAAGACGGTGCCGACTTCTTCTTGGGTGGAGGAGAGCGACGGCGCGATGACGATGATGACTTGCTTTTTGATGTCTTGGGTGAGGGTTTGCTCTTCTTTCGCTTTGGCTCGTCGTCCGATTCATCTGTAAAATCATCCTCTGAATCCTCATCACTTGGCACATCCTCATCATCGTCCTCGTCATCATCAATAATATCGTCATCAGCCTCCGATTCATCATCTAGTTGAATGTGGGAGAGGGGGAGAATAACAACAGTATACAGGTGTTAGTCTAAGAAAGTGAGTGCCTGGAAGGAGAAACCACTCTTATTTCGTCAGTCTTCTTACCTGGACTCTTGCCGCGCAATGTATGACCCTTTCCAGGGAACTTGGCCTTTGAGGGAGCCGAGCTCTTGGGTTTAGGAGCCGGCTTGGACTCACTCGACTTTTTTGGTGCTGCAGAGGCACTATGGTTAAGAACAGCAATCGTTAGGATGATGAGACCTCTTGGCTTTATTCACACCGTTGAACTTGGTTATTGCCACTTTTTTCCCACAGAAGTAAGCCTCTTGCGCAGAAAGGAGGAGAAGCACGCGACTTACGGGGGATTGGTCTCAGCAGCAGCTCGTTTAGCCATCAACTCCTCGAGCTTTCGTTTGCGGTCTGCAGCGTCAGTCATTTTTTGCAAGATTTTTTTTCGGGGGTTTTTTTTTACGACAAGAAATGTCAGAGTGAGAGAGAGAGCGAGAGAGGGGAAGAGAGGTGTGGGAGATGGGTAAAAAGAAAAGAAAGAAAAAAAAAGAGGTGAGCCACGAAGAAGGTGTGTGTGCTTTTTTTCGTGTCCCACTAACACTGCAACGATTGACTGATTCTTTTTGATTGGACTGCTGCCCTGATTGCTCCACACGACGCGCACACTGACCTTCTTTCTTTCTTGACCATTATTACTGTTGATAGTGTGGTGGCTTGGACAACCATACTCCACCCAAAAGTCCGAGTCCGAGCTTTGCTGTTGGACCCCTCATTTCACTGTTGACCAGTCAGTCACCATCACCAACCCACACCCCAACCTACCCACCCCCCTAACCCATTGCTGCTCAGCGCTATCACGCGTTGTTCTGTGCAGAGACTAGCCGCCCCTCCCCTCCCCTCCCCTCCGAATTGTATCCCTCTCTGCTCAGGTAGCTGATTCAGTCTAATGCCTTTCAGACAAGCAAAGATCTCTGGTCCGAACCTGAGACACGGTGCTACAGTGGCGCTGACTGAATAATTATCTTACATTTTTTCATAATAGGCTTTGCTGGAAGCTCCATGTCTCTCGGACGACGCCTGGCGAGTGCACCGTCCACTAGATCATGGATCCTCTCACGAGCAGCGGACAAGGGACCAGCAACAACTCATTGGACAGCAAATCATCATGGTCATACCGGATCACTGTGGGCGACATGGCTCCAGATGATGGCTAACCCTGCGGCGGTCTCCACAAAGTCGGCAACCCGCACTAGCTTGACAAGGTGGTGTAAACGGCAGCTCGCCCGAAAAATCGGCGGTCAACAGCAGCATGCAACAACTACTGCTAGTAAATGGATCCGATCCACTATACCCCAGCATGATGCTGCATCAACGTTTGATCACATCAAGGACCGTCTTCGGAATAACAGCAGCAACAGCAGTGCCTCCATGTTGTTCACATGCTATCAGTGCAGAATACATACCAGTCGCAACAGAGCTCTCTCAAGGCACGGAGGTCGAGCGAGGATAGACTGGAGTGATGATTTGGGGCTCTCAAGGCGTATGTCAAGGCTTGGGCCGCTCAGATCGTTCTCATCAGCAATATTACCAAAGCATTCTAATTCAACGCCGCCGTCACCATCGCCTACACAGGCACAGTCGTCACGGATCGGTAATCACATATCACACGTCGAGAAGGTCCGGCGGAAACTGGAGCAGCATATTCGAGAAATGGATACGGATGGATTGTACCAGCAGTTTTGGCGCATATGTCAAACAGAGAGCATTGAAAACCAAAAGCAGATCTGGTCACGGTCAAGGCTCAAGCAGTCCTCGATCTATCGCATGTTCAACAATCCAAAAAAACCCGTCATGACGAGAGCCAGTCAGCCCATTGTGAAAGTCCTCTATAACCCAAAGAGTGCTGGAGATGACGAAAAGTCCAGTACTGCATCAAGCATCGATAAGGATCCAAACACGCAAAACAGCAGCCAATACCTGTTGCACTTTGTCTCTTCTTCACACCCAGCGCGACTACTACAGATGCATCACTACTTTGAGACAGTCCTTGACATTCCGGCGGGATCAGATGCTCGGTTAGCGCTGATTGTAGCATGTTGCAGCTATGGTGACATGTTCATGGCAGAACGCCTCTTTCGAGACTTTCGCAGTAGGGCCGGCGAGGAGATGTACGGCGCCATGATTCGAGGGTGGATCAGCAAGACCAATAGACGACTGGAGGTACCAGGATCGATCACAGAGGATCAGGCGCGCCTCAACAAACGGCGTGCTGCCAGAGTCAATTCAGCCTTGGAACTGTTTTATGAGATGCAGCAGCGTGGGATCGTGCCTTCGTTTGAAACATATCACACGTTAACGATCGGCTTGGCAACATTCAAAAACGATCTCGAGGCAGCTGAGCTGATGCTGCAACACATGATCTTGCGCAAGGGGAAACCCTATGTCCAGGTTCTCCATATCTTGCTACGTGAATATGGGCGTCGAGGCGATTTTAGCAGCATGATGAGGATATTTAGCCTATATGACGAGTATGGTATACGGTTAAAGCCCATTTCGGCTAATCTATTACTCAAGGCTGTTTTCCAACTACGGGATGACCAAGTGCGAGCTATTCTCGACCACTCTGCGGAGCAACAGCCTCAACAGCACCATTTGACTGTCTCGAGCAGCGACAAACCCCAAGGTGTCGAAGACCCACTCTTGCAGTTTAGAAGACGGCAGATTGCCCATATTCGCTCATCACTCTCGAAGCAGAGCAAGCCGGATGCCTTCATGTTCAGCACTCTCATCTACGGCTACGGACATTTGTCAGGAGCACAAGCAGATCTGGATCAAGCCATCAAAGATCTGCAACGATCAAACATTCCAATGACGACAGTCCTCTGGACATCGATCGTGATGGCATATGTCGGACAACACCAACTTCGCCAAGCCGAAACTGCGCTGGATGAGGCACTGAAATGGTTCAAGGACCAAGTACTGACCAAGGATAATCAAGACAAGACCACCACCCCAACATCTACATCATCATTGAGTACTCGACGAGGATGGAAAGCCGAAGCTACAGCCGCCCGGCAGGCAATATTGCCAATTCCACGCGGCGTGTTTCACGCAGTGATGGTTGGGATGATCGAGTCCATGGATGTGGCTGGCATGGAGCGTACGGTAGCTCGGATGATGGATCTGCACGACTTTTGCGAGAAGCATGAGGCAGCGATTCGACGCCAGGCGGAACATAGCCAAGGTGCTACAGTGTGGAGAGGCAGCCGGCAGCATGAAGCGGACGAGTACACGGCCAATATCCTATTGTTGGGCTACCTGATGGCCAAGGATGTCGACAAGGCCAGGAGGGTGGCGCATCAGATTGCACAGCATCCGTCTTGGGAGACCCGTCGTGGACATGCAGGGATTGAGGCGCTGAAGGAATATGTATTTTCGCAAGCTACCAAGAACACGGCTAGTGTGATGCAGGCTATACGAGGAGAAGACGACGAGGATGCAGCAAGAACACACCATGCAAGAGAGCATGACGTGAATCATGCTAATACAGAGCCGATCGAGCTAGACGACGATGTCGAGATTGACATTGAGGAGCTGACACGCCAACTGCGAAGTACTCTTAGAGAGAAAATAAATTAGACCTAGCTACCCCAACGAAGGGAGGTGTCACGCTACCAATTGTAAAAAAAAAAAGTCAACCACATTTCTTATGTTGTCTTATCAACCTTGGTGAAACTGTGGAGATTGTTTAAAATGTTTCTGGCGTACAAATCAGTCATAGCAAAGGTCACTGGGCAAAAAGAAAAACAAAGTTGCTACAACAAATACAGGGGAGCTTTATTATTCTGGTGTCTCGAAGGACCTGGCAAGTTGAAAAGGGTATGAATCTTGCTTGTCAATATACTCATGCCCTCTCTCCCCCCTTCTTCAGTCGAAATTCTTCGCAATTCAGGCTATCAAGACTGAGGATGGCTCTTGCGAGCGTAAAAGAATATCGAGACGACTGATCAAGCTCTGTGGAAGGCGTGGAGCGAGAGGAGAAAATATTTCCGAGGGGCGCCCCCCTCCCCCTGGGCATTTGGAGGGAAAACTCTGTCAACAAGGAGAGAGGCGATCGACAGCCTTCTTAACAAGGTTTTTGTTTTTGGCACATCATGGCTAGCCAATGAGGATTCCCTGTCCAGAGGGCGGATAGGACAAGGCTGTCTAGGCAAATTCTCTTGCAAAGTATTACTTGTAATGAAAGGAAGGAGGAGGAGGAGGCAGACTTTGGAGAAAATGGAGGTCCCCGTGACTGACTACTTTTGGACAATGTCAAAGGGAGGGGATCTGGGACTCCAAAAGTAAAAAAATGGAGTGCTCTCTTTCTTTTTCGTTCCTCTCTGCATTTTCGCATTCAGAGTCCGCAGAGATTGGCAGTGAAAGAAAATACCTCTTTTGGGCGACGCACGTGTCATTGGAGTCAAGAGTGCAAGTGACGGGATCAAAATCCAACAGTCTGGGTTGAAGGGGGTGGGGTCGGCAAATGGTTCACCCTTGCTCTACTCTACGGAATATGAAAGCGCACTAAGTCGTCATCAAACAAGAGAGAAAAGTCAACAGGGACTTGTGCGTATATACAGGACGTACAAAGTGGTGTTGCCCCATGCATTCATTCTCGGGTGGTTGCTCAAAAGGTTTATACTCTTTGACTTTTTACTACCCCCAACAAATCATATAGCATGAACACGGAAATGATCGAGACTATGAGGACTAAGCCCGTTCTTAGTGCCAACAATTACTCCTTCGCTTCAGTCATCCCCACCATACCTTTTACTGGCACAGCCCTTCTTTTTCTGTTTGCAACAGGTGCTACTTTTTGATTCTTTTTCTCCCGATTCGGAGAGGAGGAGGGGGAAGACAAGTTGAATGAATTTAGGGCGGAGTATAGTGTGAGTTGGACCACATGTACAACTCATGATCCAAAAGAAGGGATTCCTCTTAGTAACGGTCACTGTAGGGTAGACAGGGGTACCCTTGCTTACCAGATGTACATTTCAGAGACCCGTCTGAGAGACACGACGCACCACCAATGACAGGTACTCAAGACCAGCTAAGGATGTAGATCGGTTATGAGTGAGTGAACCTTGTTCAATTGGATTACCTACCTAGTAGCATATTTGAGAGGGAGGGGGGGAAGGAGGGAGTAAAAGATTGGTATTTGGGCATGATGGCCAATGCATCCACGTCTACGCACAGTTGGCCCACTCTCACATATATGCCAGCTAGCAGAGATGATGTGATCGAGCGCCGTGGAGGTCACTCATAGTGCACCAACTCTATCAAAACGGACAGAATGCAGGCAAACAACAATAACGCCAGATAACAAAAAAGCCGAGTGTATGTGGAATGGACGAGGGAGGGGGGGGGGAAAGGTAGGAGTGTGGCGAGGAGGGAAGGGATTCTCGAATCACCTTACTCATTTTTTACCAACTCACTCACTGCCAACTATATTTGTTGAATGTTGCACTTGTCCAACTTTCCAACACCAACAGGGAGCTTCCGAAAGATGAGCAAAGGGTACTGTGGAGGAAGAAAGGTGGAAGGGGGGAGAGCCAACGGAGAGATACAGGTACGTAGTGTGTGGGAGTCTGATAATACGTGAATGGAAAGAACGAAGTTGAGGAAAGATAGCCGGGCTGACTCGGGTACAACAGCTCACCTCACTAGATAGGATAGAATCAACAAGAGGTAACAACAAAATAAAAAAGGAATGTATGGTCATGGTTATTACTTTGTCGCTCCACACAATAATAAATTGTTGTTGTATATGATGGAAAAGAGATGAAAAAGGAACAAAGAAAGAGGAACAAAAAAAGATGCATCTCAAGACTATCTTCCTGCGTACAACCCAAGAATACCTCACCCACTTCATCATCCCACATTCTTGCCAGCCAGAACAACACTGATAACATTCACGAACTCATCAGTGACCTTTACAGCAGTGGTGGAAGAAGGCAGAAGAAAAAGAGACAACAAGCGAAGGGCCAAGTAAGCTTCCTACGAGAAAATATCAATTTTGAAGAGTCAGAGTCACTGTGCTCTAGAGTGAGTGAGGGAGGGAGAGATGAAAAGATGGGACAACAAACAGGGCACACAACATATGAGTCCGTGGAAAACCTTGGTCATACAACCTCTTTCGTTCAAACAACTCTTTTTTTTCGTTTTGTTCGTTTCTCTTCTCTCCTTCCACCACTGCGCCCTTCTCCATTCTTTTCTTGTTCACTCCGCTCACCCACCCATTCCTCTCACCTGCATTCTTTTCTCTTGCTCCTTCTTACCCTCCCTTCCTCCCTTGCCTCCATCTCCATTCACGACTGTACTCTTTCCTCCACACCACACCCACACCCCACTTCCCTATTTGGTCTTCCTTTTCCCTCCTCTTCTTCCTCCGCTCAATAACTCCAAGGTGTCCCACGAACAAGACCCTTTCTTTGCTTGGTCTCCGCTAGCTCGGTCATTCAACCTACTCTGCTGCACCTCATATCCTCACCATGACAAAGATCAAGCCTCGGCTGATTGCCCGTATCTCATGCCAGGAGTGCAGACGGAGGAAGACCAGATGCAACTTTGATGGTCAATCGCAAAAATGTTCCACATGTGCTCGCATTGGCACGCAATGTATCTTTTCTCAGAAGAATGGTACCATTCTTGACATTGAAAAGGTCATTGAGGAGAACAATCCACATCTCGCCTATCAGCGTGAGAAGGAGCAACGGGCCAAGGAGCGTGCTGCCGCATCGCTGTCAACCTCGTCACCGTCAACCTCTTTCCTAAGCAACGCTATGGGCCCCGGCAAGTTGGCCGCCGCCGACCAAGGCACTCGACCTAGTCGTAGCAACAGCTTGTCTGTTCTTGGTGGTCGATCTTCGCCTACGGACGAGCTGACCAGCGTTATGGATAGGCTGCAGATTGATGCTTTTGGCATCGCACCCCACACTCTTCGTTCCTTTAGCCAAGTTGTTGGTGACAATGATTCAACAGACACACCAGGCGGCTCCAGCCCGTCTTCTGACACAGAGCAAGATCACGAAGACGAGGCCACAGTGCCTGCACCTCGAGCGGCATCAGCAGGACCAAACCCGTTGGGTACCCCTACCCCGTTGCAGGATCCAGACAGCATGAATCCGGACGTAAAGTCGTCCTTTAATCAAAAAAGGCGCAGCGGCAGTGCAGGAAGCACATCGACATCCAAGAGCAAGTCGTCACGCCACAAGGAGAGCGCCATTGGCATCGACATGGAATTGATTAACCTCTACTTCAAGCATGTCCACCCGTACTTGCTTATCCTCCACAAGCCAAGCTTCTTCCGTCGACTGCATGATCCAAAGGATCCGGTACCAGACTTTTTGCTTGCAGCTATGTATGCTGTTGCTTCCAACTACTCCACCTCGGGTCATGATGGCAAGCGCTACCTCGACTTTTGGCTCTCGCGTATGGATGCCACTCTGGACAAGCCACGCTTGTCGACCATTCAAGCATTGCTGATGATCATCAAATATCACGAGGGCGTCCGACAGACAGGTTTCTACTTTCGTACATACATGTATACCCAGATGGTCATAGTTCTTGCTCGGGTAAGCTCATTCACTAGAATTGTCAAGCACGAGATACAGAGAGAGGGAGAGTATGAGAATAAGAATGGGAGCGCAAAGGACACGGGCGAGCAAGTCTTCAGCTCCAACAAGGGCTAGATGAGATAAGATTCATTACTTGACTTTTTTGGCATGTATTGATTTTACTTTTGTTTGCTCCACTCTTCATATTTGCTACAATTAGGAACTTCAACTGCATAAGGCAACCCCTGTCAACATGAAGCTCGACCAAGAGAGCCACGAGGTGCGTCGAAGACTGTTTTGGGCAGTGTTTATTCTGGATCAGTTCATCTCAGTCTCGCAAGGCAGGACAATGAACTTTCGCGAGGTTGAACCCGAGGCGGACATGCCGCAGATTGATAACGAAGACCCCAACGACAAGGAAGAGTTGGAGATCATTTTGAATGCTGTAGAATATATCAAGTTGGCCAAAATCAATCACCAAGCCCTGATTCTCGTCCGCAAGTTCTTGACAAAGGTCGTGACACCCGAGGAAACTATCCCTCAAGGCATGCAACTTGCTCAGACTGCGCAACGATGGAAGGACAATTTGCCCGAACGCCTTAGACTTCCGCCAAACAATCTTCCACCCACTCCGTATGTCGCCATGCTGCACTTACTCTATGCCATGTGCATGATCATGATCCAGCGCTGCTACTGTGAAGATCCAACCATAAGCCACCTCGAGATTGCCGCAACCTCACGCACTTCGTGCACCAACAATGCCAACCTGGTGACGGTCATGACGGACGAGATCTACTCAAAGTATGGCATGCTTCCGCTTAACTACCCCATTCGCGGCTGTTACTTTGTCATATATTGTCTCATTGTTGCTGCCACCATCCAATACAACGATCTTCGACGGGGCGGCCGAAACCTGATTGTCTTCAAGCGGACTCTAACCCTTGTCAACATCATCCTGCGTCGCTCGGCTGCTATTGATATTGAGAAGGAAGTCGACTTGCTCAAAACCTCGATGGAGACCAATGCACCATCCAATGCCTCGCTGCCAGCGGCCTTGGTGACTTCGAATCCACATCCTCATGGCTTCTCACCCTATGATCGCCCTCTCAAGCCCATTTTGCCAGCACCCCAACGACACGGATCCAAACCTTCGCTTTACTCGGCCTCAAGTATGACGCCCTCTGCTCGCATGCGTAGAATTTCTCCAAAGGTGACATCTAATTCATCCACCTCCAAGCCGTCCCCTGTGGATACCACAATGACTACTTCAGGATCGCTATGCAGCACATCTCTCACCTCTCCAACAGCAGCAAGCACGGCTTCATCGAGGAGTGCCAATAGCCAAAACAAACAGATGACAGACCGTGCATCTTGTTCAGCCTCGCCCCCATCGACAATGGATCACTCTTCCCCTGCCTATGAGAGTGATGAGAGAGCACGATCGCAAAGCGTCGAGATGGAAATCGCATCTGTAAGCCAGGCTTCAACAGCTTCAGCAGCGAATGTCTTGGGCTCGATTCCTGCATTCTCAGCACCACAGTCGCTGCCGCCTGATTTCAGTGCGTTTGCAATGGCTCAGCAACAGGCACTCAATGGTGGTCAGACTCGTCAATCACCAACAATAACATCACTTGGTCAGCTTTTTGCATTCCAGGAGCAACAACGCTTGCAACAAGCACAGCAGCAGCAGCAGCAGCAACAACAACAACAACAACAACAACAACAACAACAACAACAACAAATAACAGCCGCACAGAGTTTGGCTGAGCAAAGATTATTGGCATCATCACTCTCCACTCAAACAAACTCGCTGGACCAACTAACAGCAGCGCAGATCCGAGAGCAGCACCGTCTGAACCAACAGCAACAACAACAAGAGTTTCTGAGTCGTAGCGGTGTCGTCAGCTCAGCACCTACATCGCAACCAATGACAGCACCATTGACTTCACAACCGCTCACTACGGGCGGTGGAAGTGACGCATTTTTGAACAATTTTGCCAATCTTTATCACTACCAGCAGATCAACTCTGACCAGGCGCAGCAGGAACTCATGTCTCTGCTCAGTGGTCCATTGTTTCCATACACTGGTACTGTAAGCGGTGGGGAGTCCATTTCGCAGTTTACAGTGCAACAACAGCAACAACAGCAACAACAGCAACAACAGCATCAAGCACCAAACAGCCAAGGCGGTCTTTCTCCATCAAGTTTATCATCTGGCTTTAGCCCAACTACCTTCCACTCACCGCCCCATGCACCTCTCTTTTCAAGCTTCAACGATCGAAATCAAAATCTCTCTGCAGACAGCAACTCGAACATAAACGAAAATTCGACACTGGTATCGATGCAACAACAACAACAACAACAACAACAGCAGCAGCAGCAGTCGTCTCTTGCAGCAGCACAACAAGCAACGAGCAAGCCTCCAGTTGATGGAGGGTTTTATAGGCCTACACTGGAGAATACCCCTTCGCCCGAAATGTTTAGCCAACTTGACATGACGGGCTCGTTCCAAACGTACCTCACGCCCGATAGCTCGCTCCCATCTGGCGTACGGGAGGTGCTTGACAGTACACTGAGTATGGACAAGCTGTTTCGTGATGCCGGAGCATCCGCGTCTTGAGAGCCATTGACATTCACCGCTCTGCAAAGCACCGCCCTCGCCTCTACTCATTAAAGGCAACCCCCAGCGTGATAAATAGTACATATTCATCTTATTGATTCTCCTCATGTCTATTGCTTTTTTTGCTTCTGTCATTTTTTGTTCTCGTATAATCTGTATCATTCTTTTATTTTTAATGTCCAAAATATGACATCAATAATATATGGGACATCCTTTCAGTTCATGCATACCTGAGAGAGAGAGTGTGTGTGGGTTTTTATGATTCAAGTCAAAAGAAACAACTTTACAAGACTGTGTGTACTTCTTTTTGTGTCGGTGGACAAACCGGATTAGGACTTTTCTTTGTTGGTTGTGGAGAAGTAGCTCTCTGCATGCTGCAGTAGCTGAAAAGGAAGGAATTGAAATCGTTTTTCCGGTGGCTGAGTGTCGATCGATCGATCAGTTTGAATGTAATGCAGGCTTGCTCTGATCCATTTCGCAGGTCCCCCCCCCAAAGGCAACCTTGTGAGACATGTATTTTTTTTTGGACCAGAGAAATCGTGCCCTCTTCGTTGATCGGCAGATAAAATGCCAAGGAATGGGTACATGCACCCTTCTTTTGTGCAATTACAAAGGCGTGATAAGGATGAAAGTGACAGAGAGAGAAAGTGAGAGAGAAAAAGAGTGGCCCTTTAATGTCTCGGTCACCCCAATGCAAGACTGAACGTACGGGTGTTTCGTATCCTTTTTTCGTGTACTGTCTCATAACCCACCACCGTTTTCCCTTCTTGCACAAGAAAATCAGAACCCTTACGTCTCTTTGATTTTCATTCACATTCTTAAAGAAATTCACACCACAGATATACTCTTTATTGTCGTCATTGCTGTTGTTTGTCGTTATATCGTGCAAGCGTATTATATAGCTGCAATCCTCCTTTTTTTCCCTGTTTACAACCCATTTTTGTTTGCTTTGTTTTTGCTTAAAGAAGAATGTCGTACGGCGGTTCCTCCATATCCAACAATGCTCTCTTGTTGGGCGTCTTGGCCACGATTGGTGCTGTCGCCTATTGGTATATGGCGACCACCGAAGAAGAGCGTGCCAAAAAATATGATCACATCAAGGATAAGACCAAAGATGCCATGAAAGAGGCAGAGAAGGTAAGAGCATACCATATCTCTCCTAGTTCTCTTCCACAAACTCCTTTTTTTAATCCATGTTTCTTTTGACTGAAGATCTTACACTCATTCGATGATACACTTCATGGGAACGATCAACCAACCAACTTTACTACTTTCCTTTCTTTTTTTTTGTTTCTATCTCCTCAAACAAATAAAAAAAAGTTGGGCGAACAGGCCTTTGAAAAGGCACAGCAAGCAGCTGAAGACACCTCACGCAAACTGAGCGAAGCCGGTGAGGTGATGCAACAACGCGCCAACGAGATTGCAGATCAAGCCCGCGAAATCGCCGTCGAGGGTCTCGAAAAGGCTCAACACGCTCTCAAGACTGGCCACGACCAGATGGTCGAGGCTACTGACAAGGCCCGCCATGACATGGAACAAGGTCTCGAGGCCACCAAACAACAACTGAAAAAAGGTGGTTCTACAAACCAAAAGACAAAGAAGAATGCCAAAGGTGACATCTCATCATCATCAGTATCATCTACAACAACCAATGCCAAGAAACATATTGAACGCGCCACCGACGATATGAAGAAGGCTGCCAAGGACATGGTCGATCAGGCCGAAGAAGGTCTCAACAAGGCCAAGAAGCATGCCGAACAAGGTGTCGCCGACGTCAAGAAGGCTGCCAAAGGTGCCAAGGAAGCCCTTGAGGACGGTGCCCAAAAAGCCAAGAAGAATGTTGAGAAAGGTGGTGAGGACATTCAAAAGGCTGCCAAGGACATTGGCAACGATGCAAAGAAGGCTGCCAAAGATGTCAAGGGTGCCGCCGAGGAGGGTGTGCAAAAGACGAAGAAGCAAGCTGAGAAGGCCGGAGAAGACATTCAGAAAACTGCCAAGGACGCTAGCGAAGATGCCAAGAAGGCGGCCAAGGATAGTTCAAACAAGGCTAAACAGCACGCCAACGAGGCTAAGAAGGCAGCCAAGGACGCCAAAAAGGCGGCCAAAGACGCTGTTGATGACATGTTGGATGACTTTGAGAACCCTATCGAGGACTATGAAGAGTCCAAGGAGCATATTCACAGCGAAGCCAAGAAGAACTCTGGCACCACCACAAAAGTTGGAGGTGGTAACGCCCAGAAGAACGTTCACACCAACAATCTCAAAACATTTGCCGAGCGAGGTATTCACCATGAGGGCAACCAAGATGCTAACGATTCAGCGCCCCATGCCGACCATGGCCGAAAGAGCAAGGCTGCACAGGCATTGGATCGGCTGAACCAGCATACCGGTAATCTTATTGGTAAATGTCGCAAAACCTCCATTGTTGACATTGACATACTTGCATCTTCACAATGTATATCTGTTGCCCCTTCATGTCAATGAGTATTAATGAATCTAACACCTGTGTCACCTCTTTTTTTTATGTTAAACCATTCTCAATCCAATATCTCTCAACCAAATTCGCATGGACGCGATGACCTCTTCAAGACGTAGAACATTCGGAGCTCCGAGTTGATGCTCCAGAGTTCAAACCTCGAGGACAACTGTAAAGATGCCTAGTTTCCATCGAGCTGAAATTGTATTTACGCTTGTTGGAGTAGTTATTGAAACTGGCACTATTCTGTAGCAGTAACACCAAAATAGTACCATGGCGGTTCTTTTAGTATATTGGCTACCTAAGGCGACGTTAGCAGTCTGCACTGTTCTTCGTGTCTCCACTTGTATAGCTACTAGTACCAAGATTTATACAGGTCAATGAAGTTTGTTCCTACATGCGCTAGACGAGAATATCACACTCCTTTTTAAAGGGATTACAAAGAAGCTTGAGAAGCTTTGATACTCATTTCATTCAATAACCTAGTACGACTTGTTAATATAATCCAGAGCTATTCAGGATTTCATTATCGTTAAGCCGAAAGCAAATGGCCAGCACCTTGGTCTACCACTGGCGCGATTGTAGACTCTCAAACAATTACTCGAAAGTTTCCTGCAGGAAAGGTGGAATGAACCTGTAGTGCCGATAGAACATTTTGTCACACTTTTTGAGTTTTTTTCTATACAACCACTTTCTTGCTTCTTCCTCCGCCCTTCACTCTTTTCAACAAGCCAGTGGATAGCTCTGTGGGCTAAGAATCGTTTATGGGACTTCTTCTAAGAACGGGAAACCCTCTGTATTAGGGAAAGGGTCCTGTCCTCCCTGAACCACATCATCTTATTACTTTTTCCACATACGTCCCATTTTCCCCCTAACATCTTTTCATGTCACTTCCCTTTCGCGTGGTTTGCATCATGCAGGTAACACGATCGTAGTAATCAGTCGGAATTCTGTATAACATCTATCTGTGTACATAAACTTTTGGCTATCGTTGGTTCTCATACACCACCTTTTAATGATCCGCAACAACCCTAGCATATGCCCATGTTTTTTCGTGTACACGTTTCATCGCCTATATACAAGAACCAAATCTTGAGGACACGTCCTCTTCAGACCAGCCCACCTACTATTCAAGTTTCCACACAAGAATTTCAAGGCACCATCATTTTCTGTCGTGTTTTTGCCTTTATTCGGGGTCAACAGTAGAAAACGTCAATCTATTCAGACCCTGACGGTTACCTTGCATTATGGTCTAACATTTGCTAAATTTTCCTGCTTGTTGGCACACAAAATGCCAATATCATGAAGCTGTCGCCCACGATCTTAAGCACAAAACACGAACTACAAAGTGAACATCAATCCGCGATTGTAGAAAACACAACAGTTGAAACATCTTGACACTAGCCTGCACCTAGCTTGCCCCGGAGAATAGTGGCATCCTTATTCCGCTCCAATACCCTCTCCTTTTCAACTCTTGACTGAAAACGAGTCTCTAGAGCTTTACTTGTGACCATTGGCCATCAGCCATCATATCGCACTTTAAGGCATTATGTATGCGTGTAGTGTATATGCATGTATTTTAAAAAATATCGTACAAAGAGTGCTATGGTAGAGAGCAAGTAAAGAAAAGAGGAGAGTAGAAGATGATGGGAGAAAAAGAGAGGAGAGTTGCACACAAAAAAAATAATTATTGGTTCAGCAAGCGCTGCTCCAACTTGGCAAACTCGAGCTGGCCAATTTCCTCTTCTGGGTCAAAGACCTGCTCAACGGCTGTAACTTCAGGGATGTAATGCATGAGCATATTTTCGATTCCGTTCTTAAGTGTGACTGTCGAGCTGTCGCAGGTACGGCAAGCACCCTTGAGCTTCAGCTTCACAACGCCGTCTTCAAAGCCGCGGTACTCGATATCACCGCCGTCGTCCTGGATGGAAGGGCGAATGCGGGTATCGAGCAGCTCCTTGATCATCTGGACGGTCTCACTGTCATCCTCAAGAATCATGGTGTCTGTGGGCACATTGGCGTCGCCCTCCTTCAACAAGATGGGCTGTCCCGAGGCAAAGAAGTCCATGATGGCCGAATAGATATCAGGCTTCATCAACTGCCACACAGCATCCTGGTCCTTGGTGATTGTCACAAAGTCCGGTCCAAAGAAGACGCCGCGCACGCCTTCAATTTGGAACAGCTTCTTGGCCAGGGGCGACTGCATCGCATTGCGGGCATCCAAAAACTCTGCCGTCGACGAGTCGGTCATCACTGCCACTCCAGGAATGAACTTGAGTGAATCCTGATTAGGTGTAGTTTCCGTCTGAATGAACATGGTGCGCACTAGAGCGTAAATTGGGGGTGACATGACGTCTTTGGTCAGAATAGCTTGCAATCATATACTCATGCCAGCAGCAGCCATGATATACATATGCATACCAAGTCTCTTTTTCTTGCATCGTGCACCATGAATGGTGGAAGCATGAGCAAGAGACTAGACAATTTCTTGCATCCTACCTTGTTGCGCAGAGGTAGCCTTGAGAGCGAGGTTAGTGCGCAGAGCTGGGGTAGACAGGCGGGGCTGAGACGAGAGGAGGGTTGTGCGTCCTGAGGAAACAGTAGAGAGGAACGCACGGCTAGCAGGGGCGGCAGCTCTCAGAGGAGCAGCGGCAGTGCGAGCCACGGTGGAGCGAGCAAGCTGGCGAACAATGGAGGGTATCATGGCTACAGGGAATGGTGATGTGTCTAAGAGAGAGGTGAGGAGTTCGGAGGGTGGAAGCTGAAGGTTTAGTAGTCTCCGAAAGAGAATGTGGGTGAGAGTGTAAGGTACTAGATGGTACACAAGCAAGCAAACGTACCAACCTGATCAAGATTGTCCTTCCATTGTTGGTGGGTGGCTTGGCATTGTTTGGTCAAGTGCTATACTCCCGGTTTAAGAGTTGTGCATAACGAAGAGAGGCAGTAGGACGCAGCGGTGGCCGGGCCTTTTGAGAGGAGGGACAAGGGCAGTCAGTGTGCGAGAAAGAAAACGGTGTCAGAAAAAAAAAAA
>JAAAIY010000115.1:54869-93019 GCA_016098105.1 Actinomortierella wolfii
CCTCGACTTGCATGCTGTAGGAAGGCTTTCCTTGTCCTCGCACGACCTTCGACCCATTCTCTCATTCTCGCTACGCCCATCACAATGTCTCTTCTACTTCGCTCCTCACGAATTGTCTTACAAAGAGCTCCTCAGCAAGTTCGCCTCCTCAGGTGTGCTCTCCATGCCTTCCTTGTATACACCTCTCTCTCTCCATTCCCTCCTTTATTCAATAATAATACACAACAACATACGGAAAAAAATAACAACACCCTAAGCACCATGCAACCCAATGCACCCTTCTTCCCTTCTCTGTTTTCATGCTCTGTCTCCGAATCAGCAATGCCAATATATTGACCTGTTCCTCTTCACTCTCTCCTCCATGTGACCTTCTTGCTCTTACCAAACTTTTAGTGCTTCGGCCGTCTCGTCGGCCAAAAACCCCATGAAAGAGGCTTCGGAGGCTGTTTCCAAGTCCTCCGAGGGTGTCGCCCTGTCTGAGGAAGATCTGCTCGTGTATGCCGAGCCGATCAAGATCCCTTCCACTCACAATATCAAGGTCGCCCAGATCCAGCTCCGTTCGTACCTCCCCAACCAGCTGGATTTCTTCGCCGACTTTGCTCGTCGGGCAGCTGCCGCACTCAACATCCCTTGCTCTGGCGTAATTCCTCTGCCAGTGCAGACCTCGCGGTGGACAGTCAACAAATCGCCATTTATTCATAAGAAGGCACAGGAAAACTTTGAGCGCAAGACTCACAAGCGTCTCTTGCACGTCACCGACGCCCACCCGGATGTTGTCCGTCGCTGGATCCAGTTTTTGAATCAACATTCGCTCGCCGGTGTCGGTATCAAGGCCTCGATCTGGGAGCACGAGGAACTCGGCGTTGGCAAGCGTCTCTTCTCCAAGGTGCAGGCTGGCGAGGCACGGAACACTGGCTCTGGCTCGTCAGATGGAGCTGACGCGGAGGAGGCTTTTGGCACTGTTAACCTTGAGAACATGGCGCCTTCGGATGAGGTCAAGGCGGTTGCTGATCAGCTCTTGGCGGAGATGCTCAAGGACGACATTGCCCATGAGGAGAAGCCCAAGACCGACGATAAGGAGCGTCAGCAGAAGCAGGAGGCATCATCGAAGAACAAGGAGGATGTCAACCCGGATAGCTCGACCCCCACCAGCACCGAGACCACAAAAGAAGACCCAGACCAGCCCACAGAGTCAACCTTGTCGGATTGTGTCGAACCATTGACCAGCGGATCAGCCACACTGGACCCCAAGCTCGCCGAGGTTGTGGAGAAGACGATCGCAGAGAGCGCCACCAAGTCTGATAAGAAGGATTAATATCATCCGTTCTTTTTTATTACTGACATTTCCCTCCAAAAATAACTTTCATTCATTGCTTTTTTTTCTTCTTCTTCTTTACTCGTTCTCGTTGTGTCATTACTCTTGCTCATGTTCAAAAATACATTGTTCTCGTCAACCCTACGACCCAACGTGCATATGGATTGTTACGTTCTATATTGAAGACGATATCCATAAATTTAGGGAAATAGTGTATGAGTGATTTGAGTCGGAAGGTCCAGACATGGTATACCAGCATGAGATATTGGTAGAAAGGAACTTATTGAAGCGAGATCGGTTTATACCTATTGGAGACCTTGAACGACAAGCATCTACGATGCTTGAAGGAGAGGCGGGAACTGCATATTGTCGTCCCATGTGTTAAAAATATCGAGGCTGCCTCACTTTGGCTTTACATACTGATTTATCCCAGTCATCAGTTCTTCGACCCATGAACGCAGATCATGCCTATCGAGAATTTCTGAAATGAAGGTGGAAAGCAACGTCTCTCACTGGCCATTCCCAAATGGTTTATTTTGGTTGTGTGACCTGCCAAGTTTGGCACTCTAGTCAAGACATTGTACGACCATGAGACATTTACCACGAGCACCAGGCGGACTTCCAGGCTTGACAAAACATTTATAGCCTTCATCGCAGTCGAGTCCAATGCTTGGTTGGCAAACGTCCTTTTTATAGCAGACACCCGATGCTCCAGGTGGTGACCATGGCGGGACGAAACAGCGGTAGCCTTTCTTACACAAAATTCGAGCGCTAGGATTACATGTTTTGGGTACATCCGGTTTATCCCACATTGCTTGAACCTCAGACTCAGCGACTGGAATGGATTCCACCGACACAAGTGCAACTAGCAGGGAGCAATATGACGAAACAGATTATATTATATTGCTGCGTGAGTCAAGGGAAAGATTCATAAGGGTACCGTCGTTGTTAACAGTTCAGAAGCTTTCGATAAGTAAGGAGGTAAATGAAAAAAGGGATCGATTGAGATACTTACAAGCACTCAAGAGAAGGATGGCAGTCTTGATATAATGCATCACTGGATGAGAGACGACGAAAAGGTTTTTTAGAGAGGGAAAAAAGGTAGCGAAAACAGAGTAGAGGAGGTATTCAAAAAGTTGTTATTATCTTGAACCATAGCTTTTGTCGCCCTCAAGGGGTTATATACAGTTGGAGCAGCACAGTAGTCGTTGTTTATTATTATTATCATTATTATTATCCTTCTCTTTCGCTGCTAGAACATATGAGAATACTTATGAAATGCACACATTCTCGGAAGACAAGATATAGAACTCTATACCCCTTTGTTCACAACAGATCAGAACTACGGCATCAACCTCTCTCTCTTTCTCCAAGTGTCCTTAAGGTGGTCTGTCTCAGTATGTTCTTATTTGAGAGAAAATCGAAGGGAAGAATTTGGCATGGACTCAATAGCGTTTTTTCACTTTGATTTTAAAGAAGGAGAGAGTAAGATCGCAATGCAATACGCTGACGCAAGTTGATGTGGCTCTACTGGACCCCCTCCCCAACTTTGACTCGCTGATCCTCTATGACCGATGCATGTAACAACATGAATTGCCATATAGATGTTAATATTGTCTTACTCAAGCGCGTAACATGCCTCAGTTCAGTTGCAAAGGAGATCACTGACCGATCAACGAAACCGTCCCAAGACTACAAGTTCATGTATTATATATTTTATAGTGATCCTAACCCGATAAAGCTTAACTATTTCGGTTTGTGGAAATCTCGCGTTTAGACTGATCAACTTGGCTTACCAAGTGTGTTAGAATATGCTTACGCGAGAATCTTTTGTACACTGAAGGAGAGCGGGTAGGGTATGAAACCGCGAGTGTATGTTTGTGGGCTGGGAATGTGGCAGTGCTAACCCAATTAAAGTGGGTTTCATGCATGCGCCATCATTGCCATTATGGCTGACTCCACGCCGAGGACCCCCTTAGGCTCCTTTTATGCCTGATATCTTCCAAACTACGCTGGAGGATGCCGTTCAACCCTCACTGGAGGATCTCAGGCACAAGGATCTGAGCTGCGTCACTTCACTTCACACATGCGGCATGGTTGCACACCTTACTCGTGTGCCGCTGCTGGTATCATACAGCCAAAGTCCTGGTTTTTTTTTTCGTCGTACGATATCGAAACCGGACTGACTGTCCTTTTTGCTGACCAGCTAGATTCTCTTTCCCCCAACCCACTGCTTCGTGTAGTGCATCTAAAGTTCGTTGGTTTTCGTTTGCAAAAGCTGTATGTCTTCCGAAAATCATGTATACCCGTTACTAGCTCAGCTTGGCCATTTACTTTCAAATTCCAAACTCGCCTGCAAACTCGCGACTACGTGAATTCAGTCACAGACGATGATCGCAAACGCAAGTGGGCAAATATTGTCCCCAATGCCGATATTTATATCGATCGGATAATGAAACTTTTCAGATTGCCCAAACGAACTGTCGTAGGACGAAGGAGAAAGACTGGATCAGAGTGGCAGATCATACTTGAGGCCATACTAACTGACAAAACAACGAGAGAAGGTGCCTGCTGGGATTGACCTCAAAGATTAATTTGTCATTTCCTAGAATTTCACATGACTCCACAGTAGCATGAATCGAGCCCCTTGAAAGCTATCATGCAAAATATACCACCATACGGCTTACCATAATGTCAGGGGGAATGCTTTGTGATATTAAGATGGATACAAGAGTTGGGTGAGAACAATGAAGTCTTTGAATATGGTTTCAACCAGGCACAGAGCTAAGAATGCTAGGCATTTGTGGTATTGATGGGATTTGTATGACGCGCCGATGCACACCAGTGGTTCCGTACACACGAACGACATTGCTCGTTTCTTATCCTTTCCCTCTAGTGACGGCTGTTAGGTCAATTCAAGGCAGCACCATGACCCTATCTAGCTTTGTTGTCCATCCATTATATAACCAGCATCGATGCTTTGCAACTGACCACTGATTTTCCATTGACTTCTTTCTAAGCCTTCTCTTTGTTCGAGTGGTTCGTTAATGCGTGCTCCATCATGTTTATGATATGCCAATCAAAGTTGACCGCAGTTGACAGATGGGAGGATTATCGCCCGAAGGTCTCTCAGCGGATAGCCTGGAAAAAAAAAAGAATGAGATGTTGAGCGGAAAGCAAGAGTACAACAATACATGAATATGGGAGATAACGGGAAGAAGGAGGTAGGAGGTATTGATCGAGGGAAATTGAAAGAGTTGAGGCGCAGTAACTATTTTTCAGGGGAAATCTCGAGGAAATTTATGCATGTGTTCACTGTGAAATGGAGCAAAAATCGACAAAACACACTAAACATGGGAGGATGCATGCTTTCAGTAACTTGAACTTCGCCCCTCTTCTTCCTAGCCGAAAAGAGTATTTGAACTCTCTTGTTCTCTCTTGTCCCGAATTTTTGGTCTATTGTTTTTCTAGTCGAACCCCTCCTTCTTCTACATCCTCCTCTTTTTTTTGGTCAAATTATTCTTCCACCTTTCTCACCTTCTCTGTCTACTTCACTCCTAAAAAATCAGTAACTGTCTGCCCTGACCATAGCCACTATTCCTCCGCCATGTTTATTCCGTCTGACAATTTCCCACTTTCGTCCAAACTCACCGACTTTTCGATGCCTGACTGGCCAGAAATGCCTCAATTGCCTGACTTACCAGAACTTCCAAAGATTCCCTTCGGTATGTCAAATGTTGTGGGTATCTCATTACTCAGTGGAATGAGCTTCTTTAAGGCTTTGATATCCAACAAAATACAACAGTCTTCCAACTGATGCCAGTGAGCATATAGATCAAATCATTCTATTTTTTCAGTGCGTAGGTTGGGTGCTCGCATACGCCATGGCCGGAGGTTCCTTGGGAGCTCTTTTCCTTCCTTTCGCAATCCCAGCGGGCCTCCTTTTTCTTGGATTTACTCATACTGGAATTGTCCTAGGATCCATTGCTGCCTTGATGATGGCTTGTTATGGTGGCTTTACTCCCGCTGGAAGCATAGTTGCCATTTTGCAGTCACTTGGAACCCAGGGGTGCCTTGTTGGTTTCCAACCCCCGGTTATGATAACTACAGGCATTATTGGGCTGGTCATAGGCGTCCACGTGGCACTTAATGTCCATCACGTATGCGATGCCTTCTGTTGCACTGGAGCCTAATTTGAGAAAAAAAAACACGGAATGACATGTATTTTAATTTCACAATCCAAAAGTTGTATAAAGACGTCGATTTTTTTCTTTGAGGTACTATTAACTTTTAAGAGAGTTGAGAGGGATAGCGAATTGCTAGGATAGTATTCGTCACAACAACATTAGTCTATCTCATACAAATTCTTTGAGTTCCAGTGGTAATTGCAATGCTCAGGCAAATATATAGATTGTAACTGTCAGTCTCCACTCATCGTTCTGATAGAGGGAGTTAACTTTCCGTTGATATATTGTAATCGTATTGCATAGTACCAAATATACTTTAAGAGAGTCCCTTAAAAAAAAAGCGGTTTGGAAGTCCTGGTGGCAATGGGGGAACCGGAATATAGAAATTAGCAAGACGCTGTGATACAGGCAAAAGGATTTATCCAGACGCACGACGAGCTGCTCGATCAACCAAACACCAGAATGGCGAAAGAACGGCAAGGGAGGCGTTAAAATGGGAAGACATACGAAAGCTGGGTATGACTTGCGATCCAAGAGTTTGTTGCTCATCATAGAGAAGTAAACCTGAGATCCGTTTTATCGAAGACGTCGGCTGGTGAATTTCCTTATTTCGTATTGGACACGAGGGTGCCGATTGTCGTGCCACATAACAAACAAGTACAGTATATACCACTGATTTCGAAAAAAGCATCTTTTGGATATCACACACATTGAGGATAATACAGGTTTATTTTGTTGGTTTACATGATCTGTTTTTTTTTATTCCAAGCCGAATGGACGACACTATCATGAAAATAAGTACAGTAACCCTTTCCACAGTATATGTAGCAAAACGTAGAAGCTGACAATTCTGTTTCAAAGTACAATGTTCATTTTCACTTTACTATTTGACAAAGGTATTTAGTGGTCCTTACAGTCAGATGGAAGATAAGGGGCGACGATGGTATCGAAGCACCGAGGGGACTTGCGAGAACGAAATAAATAATAAAAATAGAGATTATATCGCACGTTGGAGAAATGCATGGTCAAAAAGTCTCCGCATCAACGAACCTCCAATACGAACCAAAGAGCGAGCGCTAAACAGATGCAAACGACAAACACCAGGAATCGAAATACAAGCAAGAGGAATAGGCACGTCTCAAAGGTTGCAAGACACTGATGAATAAAAGCTTGGTGCTGTTGTTTTTGTTAACTATAATTCCATAAATGTTCTGCGATACGGTGATACGGATAAGGGGAGGGGAGTGGAGGGGAGCAAAGAGCGAATGTTCATAAAGGATGGAAAATGGATTTTGCTGACCTTGACAGATAATGATAATATAGACACTGGCATTGACTTCGAGTCCATTGTTTTTTTTCTGCATATACTTTGACTCCGTCAATAACGGCGCTCATCACGGTCACGGCGGTCACGGTCGCGCTCTCTATCCCGTCGTCGATAGTCCCGATCGCGCTCGCGATCGCGGTCATAATCTCTCCTACGGTCGCGATCCCGGCTCGAGTCCCTTCGGCCACGGCCATCACGATGGTATGGTTGATCACGGTAATCACGAAGATCGCGGCGACCGCGGCCATCACGATCGTAGTAGTAGTCTCTGTTAGGTCCACCGCCATCGCCATAGCGTCCGCTGCGCGACGAGCCACGATCACCTCGCTCCTTCTACAATGCCGTCAGATACAAACACATATATGCAGAAGAGCAAGGGTCCAAGCAACCGTCAAAAAATTTAGGAAAGCATAAAAGAGATAATGAAGTCAACAGTTAAGCGAAGCTCATATTTTGCAGCGACAACCTCTGTGCGTGTTCAATCTTTTTTTGCACTCATCTGACAATCCATGAATCCTCGCCGTCGGAGAAATGCAAAACAGTCTTGATCGACCAGTACTTGTTAGCGAGTGCACTTACCTTCATAGCCTCATAGGTCTCTTGAATCTTTTGGTAACCCGTGTGCTGCTTGCCTTGCAAATGAGCATCCAGTCTGTTAGAAGTATCGTTCATGACCAGGAAAGCACCACAAACGTGACATACTTCCATTTTGTTTTCCTGGCGGAAGATAGGGTTGACACCATCAGTCTATTATGAAGTAGCAGAGGTGTGTAAGGTGAGTCATATGTGAACAAGTAGCCATACTCGCGATACGAACCATCATCATTTGGACGATCAAGAAGGAATCAATATGTAGTACCTCTTTCAAATGTTGCAGTTCCTTTTGCATCTTTTCGACTTGTTCAGTCAGAGACTGGGCCTCGTCAACACGACCTTCTTCACCTGCTTCTTCAACCTAATAGTCAAGGATGGAAAAAAGGCAGTTAATAAAAACGTCTCTTAGTGTGAGACCCATTTCTTCTCCGTGCTTCTCTATCCATGGCTATTTACATACCTTTGCTAAAGTCTCCTTGATCTTTTGTTCAAGAATGATAATCTTTTCCTCCCTTTCGTCCTTCCGTGGATTTAACAGCTATGAAACGTTGATAATTTGATAATATCAGAGAAAAAGAAAGAACGATGTCAGCAAAAGATAGGTAGAAAGATGTCCACCAAAAGTGAGTCAAAGACACAAGGCCGAGTTATTTTTACCGTCTCATCGACCTCCTTGTCCTTTCGTTCTTTGCCTCGTCGGATTTTGCGCTCCAAATCATGGACAAGCTGTGACAGATAGTCAAAGAAATCGTGCTCGTAACCATACTTGTCCTTGTCAGGGGCATTTTGATATCTATAGGATAACAATAGTAGATAGTATTAGTGCCAAGTAGGAAACAGTATAAACTTCAGTCCATTAATCTTTTTTTCATGACGACAACCAACGCTATTTTCCATGCATAATGGCGCCACTAACTTACTCCTCACGCAGCCTCTCGTCGTGGATCAGATCACAGCTGCCTAGATCAGACTTTGTGTTGGTGAACAAACTGTTGGGACAGAACTTGACAAGAAAATGCTTGCAAATCTAATGTTTTCAATAATACGTAAAGGTAAAAAATCAAGAAGAGATGGTCAGAGCGTTAATCAACAGCGACGATGTGGAAAACACCAAGTTTAGATAGGGTGGGAAAGACAAAGGAATGTGTAGAGAAATCCTCTTTTTGTAATGTCCAAATGCAGTGAGGCTGGAGTGTGGGGTATGATTCGACCGACTTGCCTCCTTGTCCCAGAACTTGTGCTTGCTCGGCTCAAGAGGCGCAAACAGCGCACTCAGAGCATCGCGCTGATAGTTGAGTGCCATGGTTATGCTTCTTTGATGAAGAATGAATGAATCAACTGTCTCTCTCTATCTCCCTCCATCTTATGCTGACGTCTAGTGACCAAGTCGAGGAGTGATGGGACTGCTAAAAATCGACCACCTTTTTTGTTTGAGGTACGCGTGCCTGGACGAAAAATAATAAATTTGGGAGGGTATTTGCCACCACTTTGTGTTCTTCGCGCTTCGTAGCCACAATAGCCTAGCTTACACCCATGTACGCGAGGAGACTGCATCGCTGGACAAAGAAGATCCAGACCGAAGAGGAGATCGAATATGATTTCGAGTCAATCTACCCGGACCGCCTCAGCCTCTATCTCGAGCCACCATTGCTCGAAATCAGCATGGACGAATTCGAACAGTGTGCTTTTGATCGCATGCAGAGTAAGCACTTTTGTACCTGATGAGCTTGATGGCGTTCCCATGTTGGCCATTCGTACCGACTTTATCCTGACTGACACCCCGTGCCTTTGCTATATGCGGCCAACTTGCTTTTTTTTTGTTCGAACGTTATAGTCTTGACGACACTTCAAAATTCGCAGATGCGCGGCTTGACACCACAACAGTTGGACGAAACAATGGCAGAGGCGTTTGAAAAGTATATGCCAATGACTAAGACTTCTCCAGACGAACCAGTGTCGCACGAGCTTTTGGTGAATGAGCGTTTGAAGGACCACATTAGTCATTACATCTTGCGTCTTGCTTATTGTAGGAGGTATGTTGTCTTTCAACATTTTGCAGCTTGGAAAGTATATCACTTGGAATCCCTTTCGAATTTTGCTTCAATTATTCATGCATCCTTATGTGTACCCTTCTGACTGACATAGCCCTGAGCTCCGTGCCTGGTTCTTAAAGGCCGAATGTGCACTCTTCAAATACCGATTCGACAAGGAGAGTCTCGAGGATCAGATTGCATTTCTAGAACATCAAAGTCTCTTTTGGCGACGTGTACGTGGGCTCGTTCATCGATGGTGTCACTTTTTTTCTCTGTTGATATGGATGCCAATGGTTCGATATGTTTTTACTAATCCTACATTTTATGTGGTATATAGCTAAGCGACGCAGACAAACGAATTTTACACAAGAAGCTACTGCAGTGCTACATTGGAGCCAAATACTATGACGAGCTCCCAGATGAAGCCCTTGGCGGCAACGATATCGAAGAAGGGAAAGAGGATATAGAGAATGTGGGCGCAAAGGACATGGACGATGTTGATGCCGACGTCGAAGCGGATCTCGAAAACACCAAAGAATCATCGAGTGTCGAGGCAGCAGCAGTCAGTGACACAGACTCTTACCCTAAGAATGAGCAGGCTCAGAATGGGGGTGGACCAGTTGATACCAAGGATAGATCCAAGAGTGAGGACGAGGAAGAGTCGTCGACTGGTGAAGACAGGAATAAGAACCAAAGCCAAGGACGATCACGTAACGCTGATGCCGACGAGAGCGAGAGTGAGACTGATATGAAAAAGGACCTATATGACGATACTGATAGCGATGAAGACAGTCTTGTCGACTTTAAGGGTGAAGAGGATGAAGACAAGGATGGAGAGCCCAAGGTCAGCATCGATGATGTGATTTACTTTGAAGTGGATTTTGAGCGAGTTCCAGGATTGGTCGGGCGCAGGGACGTTTATGTCAAGGGTGGAAAAGCATATGTACCAATGGCTGACCAGGTCACCATGGTGCTCGACATGTTTAGAGACCGTTTGTCAGATTCTCTGGAGGTAACGTACAAGACTGGCTCTATGGTCATTTTTTTAACTCGGACACGTATGCTCAAGAAATCTAATCGATTTTCACTTTTATCCAACTAATCCTGAAGGCATGCGCACTTGCATTACCCGGAATGGACGAAGACGACCGCCTTGTCCCAGTCTTGGACAATATTAACGATCAGTATCTGGGCAAGGATTATACAACTGCTTCTATTGCTGGTGAACTCCAGGCTGACGATGTCGATGGGGTAGGCCGAACATGTTTCTGGAAATGCAATGCTATTGTATTATTTGTTTATTGTTTGTTACCTTGTGTACCGAAACAGTACTTGATTGTAACCATGTCTCTCTTTCTTCTTCCTACATCCTATCTTTCCTCCGTTGTGTTTGGATTCTACTTGCAGCTCATATTTCACATGCCGCCTTGCATGGAGCAACTGCATACTGAGCTTCGCAAAGCGCAGCATCTTCGACATGGTGGCCGTATGCAGTATGGCTTATTCTTGAAGGGTATCGGACTGCCATTAGAGCAGGCACTCATCTTTTGGCAGAAGGCATTTGGCAAGCACACTGCTGAACAATTTAACAAGGAGTATGCTTACAACATTCGTCACTCTTACGGTATGGAGGGAAAGCGTACAGACTATACACCCTACAGGTAAGGATGAATATTAAGCAAGATACCGTTTTTCGACCTAGCCTTACTCTGTTCGCCCACACTCACTCACTTACTCACTCACTCACTCACTCACTCACTCACTCACTCACTCTGCTCTCCTCTTCCCTATTCGATGTAATTAGCTGCAAGGGTATCATCATGAACACAGCTCCTGGCGCAGGTGACCACCATGGTTGTCCCTTCCGGCATTGGCCTGCACCAAAGCTACGTGAGAGCCTAGCCGCGCGCGGAATGGATGAGTTTGACCAAGAAGACGTGATGCAGTTTGTGCAGGGAAAGCACTACCAGCTGGCCTGTACTCGATTCTTTGAGGTGACCCGCGCACAGAAGATGGGCATCCCTACAGAAACGCTACGTGGTGGATTAGTTGAAGATGGCGAGAGCCGTATTGCCAGTCAAGAGACAATCGAGCACCCCAACCAGTTCTTTGAGCAGAGCTACTTGCTCTTCCACAAGCCCCCGAAGAAGCAGGCCAACCACAACACAATGGATGACATGGATGTGGACGAAAAGCCAGCTAAAGCACCTCTTGTTCGCGGTGGGTACACGTATAAGAAGGCAACGCAGTCGGCCGATACAGTGCCAACACATCAGCGGCAGAGCGAATCAAATACAGCGGGAGCAATCGATGTGGACGAGGATGACGATGACGATGTGTAACATAGACCTACTACTTTTTTATAATGTATCCAGAACGGAATGGTATTGGCGTACAGCGCCTGCATGGAAAGGAAAGAAATAAAAAGTACGTGCATCTATCCATGTATCATATTTCAGTGAGACGGAAAAACAGGCCAGGCTCGCTTTTTTTTTCTGCAACAGCAACACTGCAGCAACACGCTGCAACAACAACATCAACAATAGCCTGCATACATACCCGGTTCAGGCAGGATCCTGTTCGTGCTCATCCTAATCCTGACGGGTAAGAGAGAAAAAGAGGAGGAATGATAAGCTTGAAAGGTAGGAGGAGGGGGGAGAACAAGAAATGGATAAGAGAGAGGAATCGAGGATGGACATGGTTGTCTATATCGTTTTGAGGGTGGCGCCTGGTCATTAATCTCGTTTCCAACCCTCTTCCCCTTTTTGCTTCCTCCTTCCTCTCTTCTTGCATTTGCCCCTCCTTTCCCCTCTCATCTCTTTTCGATCCTTCATCCTTCCCTCTTTCGCCCGTCCTTGCCCTCTGGCGCTCTCTCGCCCTCCCCCTTTGTCCCCCACGTTCTCCCCCTCTCCGTCTATCTCTCTTTCGTTTTATTCTCCTTCCGTTCCCTTTCGTGTCCTTCGTGTCATTTGTGTTCTTCGTGTTACTCTATAGTGATGGTAGCAAGTTCCATATCATGGCTCGTGGAGGCTTTTGGGCTAGGCGACATGAGGATGTCGTCCCTGACCGACTTTGATTTCTACACAAACCCGTTTTGGACGAGCTTTGCCCTGACGCTCATTGCCTATCCACCGCTGTTCTATCTGACGTGGTACTTGAATCCCTCGCTCACCAAGAACCGTCTGGGCCTCTCATGGGTGCTAGGCCTGTTCTCGGCATCCTTGTTCACGCTGAGCGCCTTTTATGAAATGCCTCATGTGCGCACGATCTGGAACAGTGCCGTTGACTATGCTACTCCTGTGCCAGGCTCGTCTGCAGCAGCCGCGCTCTCCGAGCGTCACCTTGCCTACCAGGCCCAGATGCAGCGTCCTCACCTTCTGTTCTCGCTCGAAAATTATCCTGACCCCAGCCGCATTGGGCCGTATATCATTGCGGCTAATTTCCAGGCGTTCCTGGTACTCGACCTTATTTTTGGTGTGATATATTACCGCGAGCAGATGGGGCCCTTCTCGACATGGATCCATCACATTGTCTACTACTTTATTGTGGTTCACATGAAGAGACATGGTCTCCTGGATGTGTTTTGTGCCCTTGGCACCCCTATCGAAGGTATGGCTCCCCTTGGGCAATGATGATCACCGATCTGTGGAATCAGATCGTTCGAGTAGGACAGATTAATCGGGAAACCCAAGATGAGAAAGGGTGTGTAACTCGAGACAAACAATACTCTTTCCCATATTTATTTTTTTGTGTTCAATTCCATTTAGTGTCGAGTATATTTCTCTCATGGGGATACATGTTCCCACACCAACGAAACCTCCCGAACCAAGTCGCCTATGTGGCCAGTTTTGTGTGTAATCGCCTGATTTATGTGGCCATAATGTGGCATGAGGTCTACTTCAACCTTCCCGACAAGTCTGTGAGGTATCTTTACACCCTCACCCTTCTCTTCCACATCTACTGGTTCGGCGCGTATATCCAGAACCAACGCCGGTATGGCCGCAAGAAACGACGACAGCAATGTGCTTCCGTTCTTCATGCCATTGCCATGGAGATGAAGGCCCACACAGAGAGTGGTGGCATCGGCGTTGATAGCAAGAGCTCTAAGAACAATGCTACCATCACTACTACGACTACGACTACAACAACTTTTACTACTTCCGTCAACATTCACCAGAACAACAGTAACGGCAAGAATAAGGAACGCGACTTCCGTCCTATGGTTGTAGACAGCGACGACGACAACAATGATCCTTATACCTCGGCAGTGCACGGTCCCTCTGATATGCGAGACCCCTTTGTTGCCCCAACCCCACAACCGCGCTCTCGTCGGAGACAGCAAGTTCAACCAGATAGTGCAAGCAACCTGTAGATATTTAAGGACTATACCATTGTAAGATATGGAAAATCTATACATTAGCGTGTCTTTTCATAAACATCACAGCTATCAACCATGCACACGTTGGTAAAATGGGTGGATGGAAAGAAAAGCAGGTGAGAAAAGAGGGGAAAAGGTCAAGAGGTCTTTTTTATACCCAATTGAAGCAAACATGCCTGGTGGCGGAGCCATACGATTGGACCAAATGCTAAAAAAATTCCGTTTTTTGCAAGAGGGGGGAGAGGGAGGATTTAAATACGTGTGATCACTCGGATTGCTGTTAAATTCCTGTGGTCATTGCTGTATCTCAAGCAGTGTCGGCATGACGAGGGTTCAACCCCCAAAGATGCTTAGACTCGCTTATAAACGATGGAAAGTGACAGCCATGTTGACCTTTTTTTTCTGTTTGGTTTTTGGTTCCTTGCACCACCTCAGCTACTTCGCTTTCCACCCACCGAGCCCTCCTCCTCCTCCTGCCATCCATGTTCAGTACCAATATATCACTACCTATAAGCTCCTCCTCTGTAGGGGCGTTTTTAACTCTGTCTTATCCCTTACCACGGACCGACAAGCAGTATGCACAAGTTCTTGCCACCCCTTTGGCATCACCACTCACCCATGCAGCAAGTAATAATCTGTATCTCGGTAATATCCCCCCTATACAATCCCAGTTAACACATCAACCCTATACCCTTCTCAACTTTGACCTGAACCCCCACACATCCCCCTTTTCGATATTCTGGATTGCATCGTGCCTATTTCAATTGTTTGGATTCTATATGGCCCGGCGTTGCCTACCATGGCTTGCCCTTCCGCAACATCAGCGCGCCCTGTCGTGGTTTCTGACGGGTATGTCCGCGATTGTCCTCTTCACGGGCACATGGACGCTTTCGCGACACATGAGGTGGCGAGGATGGTGGATAGTGGGAGAGGCACTAAACGCCAATCAGGTTGACACCCATCTTTCATTCCCATACCTGGTGTCGCTTGAAGATTTTCCCAACGAGTCATTTGTTTCCACCTTTTATGGCGCATATTTTGTGAGTTATCTGATGCTTGACTTGCTCTTGGGTACGGTGTATTACCGGTCGAGTCTGGACCCGCTCTCAGGGTGGATTCATCACCTTGCATATATCGGCGTGGTCTCACGCGCAAGCATGCACCGACAGCTGTCGACTCTGTTTGCCATCGGTACACCCATTGAAGGTAATACATCCACTTAGAAGATAGAGAGTAAAAGTTCTGCCATCATTGACCCCCACTTTTCTGACGACTCTCTGCTGATTCACTATATACGCTCTTGTCAAAAGCTTCGACGATCCTTCTCGCAGCGAGCCACATTTTCCCGCGAGCACGCCATGACTGGTTGTTTGGCACAGTGTTCTTTGGCGTGCGCATCGTGTATCCTCTGCTCATATTGCCCGAGCTGTTCCAGCACGTAGAGACACGGTTAATGTGGAGAGTTGCCTTTTGTGCTCTTTTAATGCACATCTACTGGTTTCAGCGATTTGTCCAGCAACAGAAACGACGCTGGAATGCCAGGAAACAGGGGCATATTGCGATGAACAAGACACCAGGAGCTTGTATAGTTGAAGACTTTTAGGAATAAGATTCCACGTGAAACATCCTCACGTCCTACTTAACTGTTATCTATTCCTTTTGTTTGTCGACCAACCTGTGCCTTAACAAACAAATCTGCTATCCGTTTTTTTTTGTAACGATTGTGATCTCTTTATCCTCTTTTCATATTTTTTTCCAGGCCATTTTCTTACTATCCTGCGACAGTATCCCAGCACGAACAACCTTATCGCAGGCTAGGTGTTAGCACAACATGTCATTTTTCATTTAGTTTCTAGTATAGTTTGCCCAAATTTCCCTTCTACTTTATACTACTCTCTGTACTGTCATCTAAAAAAGGGGGAGGGGGAGGAGAAATAAGATAATGCCAAAACCGCGTCAAACTGATCGTTCCCTTCGCCATCACAGTTGTCTTGGTGATTTTCTATGTTCGTCTAACTTTCCATGCACGCTGATATATTCTTTGCTCTCTACCTCTCCGTGACACCCTCTTAACAGTACTCGGGACTCCACAAAGCCCTCTCCTAACCCTGTTGTCTCGTACCGCATCTCTCTCCATCTGCTTGAACAATAGGTGCAGCAGGCAGCTCCAGAGTATAACTACATGAGGGACAATGGCATATGTATATTTGTCTTCCCTCGCGTCCCAGAGGCAATAATTCTCTTTGCCGTTGGCGAACCACATGGCTCATACCTGTATTCATCCACTATCTCAAGGTCTACATGACTGAAGGCCTGGAGGATACGAAATAGCAAGAATGTGGGAAAGTAGGAGAGGAGGAGTGCGAGCTAACGTTGGGAGAGTTCGCCCCTCCCTCAAAGCATCAGAGGGCATGTCGTACGCCACTCGATCTTACTCTGACAGCATTTTTACTTCAACCGTTTCCTACTGCTGCAAGTCTCTTGCTACGACGCGCTGTGTCTTTAACAATCCATTTGGATAGTCTCTCTTTCCCCATTATTTGGTGGCGTCGAGAAATAATGCACTAGCAGGACGCGCCGTGTTTTGACACTAATGAGTGAGGCTCTCTTATTCTTGATACAAGGGCTCAGCAATAATAGAGCGCTGTCCCGCTTTTGGGTTACATGTAATCTCCTCGGGGCGCACGTAACAATTTGCTTTTTCCCGCAACTTTCTTTTCCCATTTAAATTCACATTCCTGCCGCTCTTCTTTTGATTTCTCCTCTTTCCGCATCTCTTTATCATAACATAGATCTGCATTTTCACGCCCAGTACGTCAGATTGTAGTCAGCAAGAGATTAGTTTGTCCATACCAGCAAACCAACTCTGACTTCAATAACAACCAGGAGGCTAGACACACCTTGGACAACCACGCTCACGTCTCCTCCGGCCACTACGAATTTCCAACACCTCAAGCGAGAGACCGTCCTGTCACTGCCATTACCATGGATGCGACCACGCCAACACCAACTAAAAGCGCTACAATTGGTTACATCGATGGTGCATCCAAGCCACAGAATGCAACTACCCTTGGCGATAGAGCGTTCGCAACCGGAACCAGCATCTTGGAGACTAAAGCCATGGTGGAAACCAGCTATTCCAATGCCGTCAAAATACTAGGTGGCCAGAACAGCCCTGCTGTCACCAACATGATTGATTTGGCCGAAAAGCTGGTGGATGTGGGTAAGGTGATGCCGTTTATCTCCCCTGCATTTGTGGTCCTCAAGGTGCGTTACCTTTGGCAAAGCTATCGTTTACAGTAATAGTATCTGGCATGCATGCATGCGATCAAAACCAAACCCTACTTCTAACTTCTTTCGCATGACTGCCGGTTTCTTCAAAAAAAAACTCTTTCCGTTTTTACTAAAAGATCATCATCGATATTGAGACAAAGGCTCGCGAGGCAGATGAGAAATGTTTGGACTTGGTGGAACGTATCAACTTCCTAGTCAGCCATCTTCTCGTCTTGGAACGAATCCACGACGTTGAAAATTTGATGGAAACTCTCCAAGTGGTTATTCAAAAGGTCAATGACACTCTTAAGGAAGCTGCGGCTCTGATTGAGGCATATCGGAAGCAGAACAAGATTACACGTCGCCTCAGGACATCCAATGTGCAAAATTTTGATCAGATGGCAACCAAGATCACCACCTGCTCCTCGGACCTGCTGATGAGTCTACAGATACAACAGACTGGAGACATCTCTATCCTAAAGAGAGCCGTGCCGAGGGATAGGGTTGCCGAGGCTTTCATCAGAGACAACGGAGGCCAAGAAATCATCAACGTGAGTAATACACTAGATCTGTATGAATTACTTTCCACCAACGTGTGACAATCTAACGCTTTTTCTTTTCCCTTCACCTCGGACATCATAACCCACCCTCATTGACGCGTAGAATGACCCAAGTCTGGTCAGGAAGTTTGCGGAACAAGTCAACTTGACTATGTCGGATCAGGTTATGGAGCAGATGCAGTCCAACATGCAAGAGGTGATTGCGAAAAACCAGAGCCAGATCGAAGCTGCTATCCGCGAGTCTTCCAGCACCAACGTTGCCGACATGATCAAAGCCATCGCCACCCACCAGCGTCAGCTAGAAGCAGAGATGAAGCTGACTTGTGTCCAGTGTGAGAAGGAGTACAATGTCTCAACAAATGGACCAGAATCCTGCTTGTTCCATTCTGCGGTTGGGAACTATGATCGGTATCACTGTTGTCAAAAGACTTCTCCCTGTCAAAAGGGCTACCATCAACCGGAACATCACTCAAAACACCCGTACAGCAACTTCTTCCCTTGGTCATATGGAATTCTCGCTCCAAAGGATACTGTCGACTATTGGGTCAAGATCAAGGAAATCGACTTGGACAAGGACGATGACACTATTGGTCAGGTTGTCCGAGTTGGACAGTTGATTCGTTGGCGGAGCTGGGGCGAGCTGGTCACCGTACCTTTAATGCTCGTGAACATTGGCCATGTTCAAGACGACATGCCCTACTATATGGAAATTTTCGATATTGCTTCACTAGAAGAGAAGCGAAAGGAGATCCTTCGGACTCGTCAGACACTCATCTTTAAAAATGCACCTGACACCGAAACCAGAGCATTCTCAATGGGCGAATGGGTACTGGATGAAGAGACTGAACAGATATCTGGAATCAGATTGACAGTCAAGGTTGCCAGTAGCCAGACGGCAACAGTGTGCATCGTTCCACTCGATCCTCTCCTGCTCAAAATGCCAGTCAATTCGTCCGTCGAGTATATCTCTCGCTGCAGCGGAGAAGTGTATAAACCCGATAGACCCTATGAGTTTCCAGAGACGATCCAGCTTGGCCCTGTTATCCGTCCGAACCGTTTAAGAGAACCAAGATCATTCAGGACCAAGATCTCATCGCCCAATATTCCTCTGCTTTTCATGCCAGCATATGAAATGGTGGCTAACAACGAATTCAAGATTGCCAACAACAAGGAAGACATCTTCCGTGGGACGTGGAGAGCACTCAATCGCTCACCTCTTTCGAGCCAGAGGCAAATCATCCTTCTATCCGCTCGATTTGAGTACCGCCTTGTGGGTCAACCAGAGTATAAGCCTGTCAAAGCCTTTGCATTTCGCAATGGCGTGAACTTGCCAATTTCCATCGCACCTTCTGAGGTAGTCGATATCCCTTGGGAATTTGTGGTCGACAAGCCAGAGCATTGCCAAGGTAGCTCTCTTCTCGCCATCAACTTTGCACATCTGACGATCCATCAGCCCCTTCGTCTCAGAGTGACCTTCACTGACACCGAGGGCGAGGAAGTGTCATTCATCCAAGAATACGTCCATGGTGTAATGGGAGCCAAGCGTCCAGAGCCTGATGACCTGGGTTTCTTTTTCGTGGATAATATTTACAGCTGTGTGCGAACAGCTGTAGTTATCTCACCTTCGCCTTCGCCGGATGAATACTTGTTGAAGATAACACCTGGTTTAATGGCAAGTCACAAAGTCACAGAGGACGATCTCCGCAAGATCGTTGCTAGAGCCGAGAGATCTGGTATCACTGAAGTTGACATGAACCTTGGCGTCAAAAATCTGGGTCTCGATTGGAAAATATGGGCTTTAGTGGATCTGTCTTGCAGACGCGTGTATGGATTCAAGGTATTGTTGTATCACGGAACCATGACACCAGAGAGAATTTCCGCATCACTGGGCTACGCTCCTTGCCCGTTGTATGGCGGTGATAACCTCGAAACGCGGCCCATCCAGTATGCAAAGGAAACGGAGATTGTACCCAAAGTCGATCCATACGAAGAAGTAGTCGTCATTGAGGATGACGACGTTGACAAGGATGTCATGATCCCTGTCGAAGCAGCCCCGCAGGTTCCCTCAAAGTCTGTGACGCGAACGGTTACACCCACGTCAGTCCCTGTGCCGAAGCCATTGACATGGCCGCCTCCCATGCCTGAAGAAGCAGGTAAAGAAGAGACCGATCCGGAGCCAGTGCCGCCACCATCGTTAATTGGGCGAGATGGCTCCTCCGATATTATTCCTTCTGATGCACCGCGGATGGTCACGACGGCCGAAAAGCCAACGGTCGTGAAGGTTGTCGATAAACGCACCACGATCCGGACGGAGAGAGTGGAGATACCTATTCTCTCGCTAGCCCCGCCTGTCAAACTTCCTCCACCACAACCGATGCCTACATTCCATATGGACGCTTTAGTTTCCCCAGCCCCTGCTGTGCCCCCGGCTCATTCTACTCTTGTTCAAGCTACGCCTTCTCCATCTGCTACCACACCACCAGTGCAGGCTGATTCTTCTTCAGTGATCGCCAGTACACCCATCCCGTCGCTTTCGATGGATATGCTTTTGGCAAGGATGGCAGCTCTGGAGGCACGACTTGATGCCTCTGAGCGTCAGAATGCCCTCCTCTCGAAAATGCTAGAGCTAGAAGCGAAGCTGGAAAAGGTCACTACGTGTGCCTGTACCTGCAAAGAACCTGTGGCGGCATCAACTCTGTCGACTGAGGAAGCGACCCCCCAAAGGGTCTCTGCTCTTGAGAGCCACGTAATCTCGATTGATCAAAGGCTTGACCGACTGGCGTGCTCTCTTGAAAAGATTGTGGATCTGCTAACGCCCTGAGAGAGAGAGAGATAGGGCCATGCATATATCCTAGGAATCTTTTTTGCTTTTCTATGTGACTTGTGTTTGTAGGTCGGACGCAGAGCAGAGGGAGGGGGAAGTGGGCTATTAGCATTGAAATGAAACAATGCAATAAATTGATTGATTGGCCGACAGGTACAGTCTATTGGAGGGAAAGGGGGGTATGGGTCACTTTTTCCTCCGTTCGTTTTATTCAGGCACACACAGGTACAGAGGTTTCTCCTTCCCTCTCTCTGTGCGTTAATGCTCCATCAACCCACACATTCCACTTGCTGTCATCAACATTCCACACTTCTTTCTCTCTAGTGCTCCTCTCTACAAATTACTCTTGTACATTAGTCATTCTCATACACACACTCCCTCTCTCTTTCTCTTCATCGCTCTTCTTGCTCCATCGTTTCACTCGTCTTGCAAACATCTGAGCCTCATCCTTCCATATTGCATCCCACCAAGCACTCTCTCTCCTCTCCTCTCTCGTCTCTCTCTCTCCCTCTACTCCCATTACTGGTTACATCCATTACACAAAAAAGGTCTAAACCATAATGTCGTCCCTCCGAAGGCTGCAAATCTATTACTACGTGTTCACAACACTCTACCTCTTTACGGGTCTTGGTGCCCTCGTTCTCGGCAATGTCTGGCTTGCCCAGTCCAAGGATGGTCAGACACCGCGCGAGGCCGTCATCTCTCCAGAGATTGAAATCAGTATGTGTTTTTCCATTTCGCAATACGCATGTTACCCTCTGTACCTCCATGACATTCCTACATCTAGGAGTCTACCTCCTTTCCTTCTCTCCCTCTCCCTTCCTCTTTCCCTCCTTCCCTCTATCTGTCGCTCTCACCCTTCACCTTTTCATGTTGAAAAAAAAAACAACTTGCAAGTAAACTCGAGTGCGTTTCTCCACTCCACACTTTCTAACACACACCCATCCCATATCTCAACACTAAAATAGCTGGTACGATCATTGGCGGATTCGTGGCTCTCACTGCCTTAGTTGGATATGTGGCTGGTGTCAAGCCAATCGAGCGCAAAAAGATCCTAGTTACGTACTGTTGGCTGGTCCTGTTGGCCATTATTGTCGAGCTGGCCCTCGGTGGTGTGGTCTGGTTCAAGACTCTGCGTATGCGATCACTCTTTGACGAGAAGTGGCGTCATGAATGGCCAGACTCGCTCAAGCTCGAGTTCCAAGAGATGACGGAGCTGGACGGCTATGGCATCTGCTGTGGCTACTTTTTCAACAAGGGCGATGTCATCCGTGAGGGCCACTGTGAAAAGGACCCACTGATCTTCCCTGGCTGCGAGGAAAAGGTCTCTGCCTTTGCCGATCGCTACCTGCGTAAGCTCTTCACATCTCTCTTTGGTTTCACGGTCGTCAATGTCTTTTGCTTCATCACCACCGTCATTCTGATCCAGGCCCGTAACGATGAGGAACGTTATATCCGTATCGGTCGTAAGGAGGGCATGTACAAGGCGTCCATCTAAGAAAAAGGAACTTTTTTTTTCTTCCTCAGCTTGCTTTTTTCATTTCATACCCTTTTCCCCCTCGTGTTCTCTCTCTCTCTCCCTCCCTTTCTTCCTTTTCATTTTCCATATCCTGCCCCCCCTCCTCTCTCATTTGTTCGTCCTATATCATTGTACAATACCCAACTTGCAAGAAAAAAATCAAATAAATGGGTTTTGGTTGTTTAAACCCACAAATGTACCCACACACATTACGATCTAAATTGCATGATCGTATATTGATTTTCATGATTTGATCGACAAAAGCAAAATGTTAATGATTTAGTCGAAAAGCCTTATAATGTTGTGACAAATAACGTGGTATGTCGTCTATGATAAATTTGCTACGATGAAACTTTTGAGGAAGTAAAAAGGGAAGAGCTATGCTACATGGATCAGGACAAAAAATGAAAAAAAAACGATGTAATAAGAAAAAAACATGTGGGTGAAACGAGAAACGAAAAGCAAATAGTTAAGAAAAAAGCATTCTAAAAAAGCCCGCCTCCCATTTTTTTTTTGTTCTCTATATTATTAGTAGTATTCACGGCTGTTGTGCTTGGCCATATCCATGACACGGACACCACGTGTCAGAGGGTTGAGAAGCTGATCAGGGTCGAGCGTGATGACGCAGGCATATGTGGCCTCCTCGATGGCATCCTCCTTGCCATACATAATCTCCTTGGTGATGCGGTTACGGAACACAATCACCTCCTGAGTCTGGAACGACACAATCATCACTGGCACGTCGTTCTCCAGCACCTTGGCCGACACCAGGTCCACATTACGGAGCTCAAGGATCTTGCAGTCACTCTCGAGACCCTGCTGGATCTGTGCCTGGATAGTTGCTGTCAGGACATTGTAGGTCTAAATATCGATTGAACAGAGCAGGGGATTCAGCGAAAATAAAAAACAGACATTAATAACGATGAATGCACAGTGAAAGATGTGTTGTCGCTTATACCAGAAATGAAAAATGATATGCACAAAAATACTAAACAGTTCGAATATTCAGCTTACAGCCTCAGAGCACCATTCCTTGAGGGTCTCGGCATCACCGTTCAAGTAGGCTTCCATAACCTCAGGGATGATAAACTCACGGCACTCCTTCATGAACTTGTCCAACTTGAAGCGACGGTCAATCATCTGCATAGCACGGATGGCCTGAGCATTCTCCGTCTCGTCCAGCATGGATGCCCAGACGTCAGAGATCTTGTCCGTGACAACGCGAGCCCATGCAATGAAGACGTTGTCAGACTCTTCATAGTTCTTCTTCATATCAAACACCTTTTGCATCACAGGGCTGGTCTCCTTGAACTTGTTCCAGCTCTCCTTCCATGCTGCATCCTTGTGGAGCACCATCGACTCGCCAGCACTATTTTTTGGGAGAAGGATCGCAGATGAGAAGAACAAAAAGAGAGAGTGAGTTAGTTTCTATACAGATCGCCGTGCATCTCGAAACGACGAATCTTATACTTTCTCACATTCCAGACAACAACAAAAAAGGCAACAAACGCATTAAACATACTTGGGGTTCTCCTTGGTTTCCTCGACAGCAACCTGGTATTTGGCCTTGTCAGCAGGGCGGTAGTTGGGGTCGAGACCACGGGCACGACGACGGACAGACTTTGGTGTAAAGCCACCATAGCGGGATTCGGTATCCTGGATCACACTACCAACAGACTCCTTCACATTCTGGAAGTATGGGTTCTCAACAATTGGCTTGGCTGCCTCTTCCACAGTCTCCTGGAAGACCTTGCCCGTCTCAGCAAACTAAACGAAATGAAGCATGAAAAAGGAAAGAAAGAAAGAACGAGAAAAGGGCGAAAATGTTAGCCTTTTTGTATCACCACCTAACACAGACAAGATCAATATAGTTGCGCACATGGCTAATCTACATCATTTTTTGCAGGATCGTCTGCCACAATCACGCAGACATAATATGGTAAAAGTGGGATTCAATTACCTTCTCCTTTGAAGCCTTGACAAACTCGTTCTCTGCTGCGCCCTTGAAGGTCTCTTGGACAGTCTCGCCAACCTTTCCAGTGGCCTTGCGAACAGCCTCTGCAGTCTGCTTCAACTTTTCCGATGAGACACCAGCGCTAGCAGCACCTTCCTATGATCAGCCAAGTGATTATATCAGAGCTGTTAATGTCATTTTCTTTCTCTTCCATGATAAGAGTTTCTAAAAATTGCAAAAACAAAATAGTAAGAAAATAGTTGAAAAATACCTTAGCCTTCTCGAAAGCCTCCTTCGCCTTCTTAAGAGCTTCGCTTTCGCCGGCCTGGCCAGACTCTGCTTGCAGCTTCTTCTGGGAAGCAGCGAGCTCTTGCTGCTTCTTAATCTCTCCCTTCAGGGTCTCCATGAACTTGCCAAATGCGCTCTGTGACTCATAACGGCGGCCACCGGTCGAAGCCGAAGGCTGCGCAATATAGCGGGCGTGGGCGGTCAGGCGGTGCGAGGAAGAAGACATGAGCAGCGACGGCCGCAGAGCAGTCTTGCCTGCCGGGGATGAAACGATGGATCGAAGAGCGGACATGGTGGGAAGAATGATCAGGGAAGGGTGACGAGTGTATGGCTGATCAACAAAGAAAAAGGATGAGAAGGCCGAGAAATGAGGACAAAAAGGGAGATTAAAGAATGGCAGAGACCCTTTGTTTTATTGTCGGTTCAGGGCAAAGACAGGGATGGATGGAATGCGGAGGAAAGAGGCGAACCGTAGAAAGTAATGGTCGATTCTTTGTATTTTTTGATCGGGTGTCTGCCTGTCCTGTCTGTTCTGTACCTAACCGTACTTGCCTTTCTAGGAAGAAGGTACACAAAACGCAGTCATGGAACCGATTTTTATTTGTGGGGAGATCTGACTCTTCCTTTCTCGAGCCTCCCCACCTGCTTTCCAGTAGTCGTAGTCTTTCTATCATTTATAAAAAAAAAAAAAAAACAGGACGACCTCTCCTTCCTCCTGGGCTCGCAGCAATTCGGCAAAAGCTAACACTAACTGCAACCACGAGTCAATGATTCGTACCTATATTATCAACCACATATTTGTTCCCCATTAATCGAAGCTTGCCTTGGTGGTCAACGGGGATTTATATCACTTTCCATGGCATAATACGGCTGCACTTCTCCTTTTCTTATTGCATTCTGCCAACCTCTTGAAAGTGACCAGCCTCATTGGTTGTAATTTCCATTCTATGAGCAAGTGATTTGCAACATGGCAGAAATGTGGGTGATGCAAGTTCCATACAAATGTAATGGACTAAATGGGTAGCGTAATGTGTGTGTGCTTGTCAGTTCTTGCCTGTAGGGAAACTAAGTTATGGGTGGAAATTGGTACTAGTCGATAAGGGTCTAAGAGAAGACGACCATACATAATCAGCGATCAATGGATCAGCTGAGAAAAGGCGGGCACAACATCGTAGAACGAAAAAGGAGGTATACTCGAAAGCAGGTGGCTATTGAAAATAAAGAGATTGGCAACGACATGTGCGATCAAGTTGGAGAATCAGAATCGATGACAGAAAAAAATATACACTGATTGTTGGTGTAAAGAAGGAGGTTTGAAATGCAAAGAAGGCGGTTCGGTGGGGACACCAGATACTGAAATAAGAGAGAAAGGGCCATGCATAGATTTATTCAAGTGAAGGAATCTCATTCATAGGCTCGTTGACTTTGAAAGTCTCAACAAGACCAATAACGTGTTGATGTCTTCTGTGCGACAATATTGTAGTGTTAGATTTGATTCTTTTGCCAAACTTGTTAGACATAACGCGTATGGCTCAAGTGTCAAAGCGCTACTGGTAACGCCATTACGTGCATCGGATGAGATTTTTTTTCTTTTTTACAAGTAATGTATCATACATAGCCATCTTCGTGATCAGCTCATAACCGAGCCAAGGGAGCCATGCTCATTGAAAGAAATGAAACCCATGGAAGAGTCATACAAGAAACGAAGGGGAGGAAGAAAACAGTCCACGGACAAAGGCACTCCACCGACATGACACGGCCTTTTTCTTGTCTTGTTGTTAACCATAATTGCGACAAACCAGTTGCGCTTTGGCCATCAAAGGAGGCTCACCAAGGTTTGGTAATCAAGGCGAGACCTTGTTCTAGGCAATGATATTCTGGACAACAACAACAAAGTCTAGTACAACGCATCTACACATCGGACTCTAATTTTCCGGTCGGGGTCGGATGATGTGAGACCTGAGGATATGGATTCAAGACAGTAACGTGGAATGCAGGAAAACAGGTATAACGGGAAAAGGGCTCAAATACATGGGGCAGAAATGAGGTCGCACAAGCTGCAGTGCTTTCTTAAACGGAAGGTGAATATCAGCAGCGATCTCGATGGCGTTGGCAAGTGAAGGTGGTTCGACGGTCCGAAATCTTGCTCCCCATCTTGCATGTTCATTCCTCCACTTTTCTCATTCTCAAGATGCATGTCCTCATCGGTAAGAATCCACGGCTGAAGACATCTCTGATGAATTTATAATTTTTTCAAGGTATCGTATGACAAACGTTATTTACTTTGAATGAAATTATCTTCTGATACTCAACAGTTGGCGCCGGCCTTGGAGGCGTGATGCTGGCCGCATGTCTAGAGAAAGCGGGAGTCTCTTATACGGTGTTCGAAAGAGCACAAAAAGTCAAACCCCTTGGTAAGCGTCTCATAGAGTGAAATTGCAGCAGTACCATGTGAAACGGGTGAATGAAACTACGAACTAACAAACCTACAAGGGACATGCTTTGCAATATTCTCTTCCAGGAAGTGCAATGAGTTTGAACCCCTCTATCTTTCCAGTATTCAAACAACTGGGAATTTACGACGAATTTATTCGCCTTTCCGTGCCTGTGAAGACCGCAACGAGCTACACGCCTACCTATAAGATTGTTCAACAGCTTGATTTTACATTTGTAAAAGAGAGGTATAACAGCCGGCGATCCGAAAGAACAAAAAACGGATGACCAGGAAGAGGGCGTTAAAGAAGTTCCATTAACTAAATGTCATCATTACTCGCTTTATTATCAGATTTGGTGGGTACCTACAGATCATCGACCGCCCAGCTCTCTACAACCTTCTGGCGAGCCTGGTCCCCGCCGAAAAGATTCTATATGGCAAGAAGGTTATGAGCGTTGAACAGAACGCCGAAGGCGTTATGATTCGCATCGCCGACGGTACGACGTATCATGGTGATGTGCTCGTCGGAGCCGATGGTGCCTATTCCGCTATACGACAGTCAATTTACAAGATTCTTAAAGAGAAGGGTGAGCTGCCTGAGGAGGATAATACGGCTCCACCATATAATACACTTTGTGTGGTCGGTGTAACTCGACCACTACCGCCAGAAATCGTGGATGCGAGCGATGACGAATGTCGGTGTGTGTCAATAACATATGACAATTTGCCGTATATGGTAAGATAGTGCAATATGTCTATTGTTCAAGGAATAGGGCAACGCAAGGAGATTTTGATCAATCTAATGTGTTAGGCTTTAATGTGCTCATTATTGGCCGATAGTCCTTATGCTTTACTGCCAAAGGGCGGCGATCTGAATGGATGGTCTTGCAGCATTCTGGCGAATACAAAACTCGTGACGAAGAGCGTTTCAGAAACAGTGAATGGGGACCAGAGGCTTCTCAAAGCTTGTGTGATGCCGTCCGTGATCTTCCCTCTCCGTTTGGAAAAGGGCAAACTCTAGGCTCACTGATCGACAACACAGATAAGGAAGGCATTTCCAAGGTCATGCTTGAGTAAGTGTGTAAACTAGGATACAGCCAAGGGCTTTGAAAGCTTGCGAACAAGGAGCTCACGTTTTTATTTATCTATACACTCTTTGGTTTATTTCAACCATTTATCAGAGAAAAGCTGTACAAGACCTGGCATTACGGCCGCACTGTACTGTTGGGCGATGCATGCCACAAGTTTTTCCCGGCGGCTGGGCAAGGTGCCGTAACCGCCATGCTGGACGCCTTAACGCTGGCCAATGTGCTCGAAGCATGCCCTACCAACCACATTGACGATGTCAAGCGATGTTTAGAGGCCTACGTGGAAGAACAGTTTCCTATCGCCGAGCAGGCCTACGCTACCAGTACTAGCGTCGGAGCAGGATGGAAACGTGTATGACCTATTATACATACAATTATTCTAGCCTCTAACATTCATGCCTTGTCGATCACACTGGAACTAACCCACGGTTTATCTGCTTTATCTCTATTGTTCTTTTGTGACCAGGACTTTAAAGGCTTTATTACGAGGCTCGTGACTCGAATCCTTCCAGACTTTATAAAAAAGTCGCTGTATGGAAAGCCACTTCACAACCGACCACAGCTTGCTTTCCTGCCATATGTAGAGCCCACGGGCAGCATCCCGCCTACCCCGCAAAAGAGCTATGATCATCTTCGTAACTCTGTGGCTAGTGTTGCAGTTTAGTATAGTAAATTGATTTTTGTCCGCACCAGAAACCAATCATCCCTTAACGTGAGGATGACAATAAACATGATGCTGCAAATCACAGAAGGACGGAAAAGTGTTCGTTACTAAAAGCATGAAATGAAGCCCAGTATGTGAGAGCTAGTATTAGAGCCATGTTTTAGTCGTTAGTGTGATCCAGGTTATTACTCATTCTCTCAGAACTCGAAGGTAGCAGTGGGTTGTATACGGTTGTTAACGTACGATATCTGGATCCGTTACTGCTTGGGGTAACAATAGTACATAAATACATGAGAACTGTTGGGTCTAGAAATACTGATTCAGAAACTTGAGGGTACTGCTGGTAGCCTCAGCGGTAGGTGCTAGCCTTAACAAGATGTCCTTGAAAACGAACGGCGTCTCTACATTGTATGTTTTTTGGGGGGTCTGAGACTAGTGTGGATCAGGTATCCTCGGGATCGGTCCTCACGAAGGTTACTTGTATGGCTATTCTTGCGTTTGTATCTTTAACAACTCTATTTGAAACAACCTAGGATTATGCTGTGCGCCTTTTTCCGTATGCAAATATGTATATTTTTGAAAACATGTGTGAGTTTAAGCACCGCCCCAGTTTGTCTTCGCACAGCATTGGCCTAGGATGTAGATTGGAACGTTCTGGCGTTCGGATGATGTGTCTACGTTAAACGGCGTTTACTAAAAAAAATACGTTCACCCGGTAAAAAAGTTAGTCCGTTCGCATGGCAGAAACGATCCAACAGATTCGAAGGGCACACGCCATGTAAACCCTGGCAAGTGGGCAATGCAATGCAAGCCAAACACGGCGTGCGCACGGGCTAGAGATTCATATGAATAGACGTAAACAAATACTGCGCAGTTGGATTGCAAAGGTGTCATGTTGACGTCAGAGTCAACCATCCTTCAGAGTTGCACTACTTGAAAGCGCGTTTTGGATACTACAGGCTCCTTTAAATAGTCTGGCACTAGCATACCGGCGTGCTTCTTCTATTCCGTAGACTGTTCGCGACAAGGAGCCAGCCACATTCGATTTTAGGGAAGGCCCCAATACTTCCTTCTGAAACTAAGCAAAAATGGTCGAGTCTGCAGTAACTAAGTCACCGAGGGCTGTAGCCATCGAAAGGCTATTATCCTCCTTCGCCAATATACGCTCGCAACATAGATAAATCACCTATAAATACTCTACATCTTCGTTTACTTTCACTTTTTTCACCATCATCCTCTCTTTCTCTCGCTAAAGCTCTACCTACCATGAAGTCTTCAGCATTTGCTCTTACTATTATCTTTGCCGTTGCCGCCAGCGCCTTCGCTGCCCCCCAGGCGAACACAGGAATGGAAAAGCGCAAGGACAACTGCTTTTATCCTAGCCACTGCTCTGCCACTTGGTATGGCAAGTGCGAGAATCATTGCGGAAGTCGTGGATTCTCTCATATGACAGGAGACGGTTGCGGCTGGTTCAAGAAGAAGTGTTGCTGTATCACCTCTTAAAACTTGAGTCTGTTACTTTGCCCCGTTCAGGACGCATACATCTTTTTTCAGTTTCCATCTCGCTGAATGGGAAGAATAAACGAGCGGAAAATTCGCCCTACATATCATATGATTGTCGAGTCTTTTGATGAAATCAGTTTATTTAATATGCTGGATACATATTGTGATAGTGCCTCAGTGTATGATAAATGATTGTGTAAACTGGCCATTCAATGAAATGTTTCGCGGAACCCGTTTTTGGAGGACTACCCTGCCTTGTGGTACCTATCAACATCACAAAACGTATGCTCCCATGCATACAATAAGCTTAATCAAGTTTCAGTCACTCAAATCCCCTTAGCTTACCACTTGGTCGCATTCATGTAATACGATGATCATGTCGCCATTTTTGTCCGCACCTGAATACGAGCTTAGATTATAATTGGTCCATGAATGTCTACCAAGATTTCGAGGTACAGAATACAAAAAACTGGAGTGCAGCACTAAGGCTACCGCCATATAGCACCAAGCATTGCCGTCTCCTAAAATCAGCTTTAGTAACGGTCATGGTACATCAATGTGTGTTAAAATAGTCAATAAGTAGACTTGCAAATACATGAGGGCTTGAACATCCACTTTCGTATACTTTTACCGTAACGGAGTAGTTAATCGCACCTATTTGGTGTGGCGTGATATCCTCTTTTTGCCAACATATTTTCCTACGTTGAATACTCAAATTTCAAAACCATCTATTTTTCATCTCCTGTGGTAGAGCCGTTGGGTCTAGAGTTGCTTATCATGTACCATATACGCAGTTTGCCTTCATTGCTAGAGACCACTGGAAGAGAATTTGGACGCACAGAGACAGAAGGTTAGGGGGAGGGTCCACTGAAAGAAGCGTCTGATATTCGAGCACCCCCGCGATCAGGGTTCCAGTACTCCTTCGATATCGACGAGCCTGAGTTTGGGCGAATGTAGCATCTAATGTTGCCTCACATATCATGTGTCCTTACCTCAAAGTTCTTTTTTTGGCTAATTTAACAGCCCTTCAGATCGTATACGATATTGTTTGCGAGCACCTTGTATACAGATACTAAACCAGATATTTCTTGTTCGTCCTTGCAAAAACTGGACTGCAATATCACGTTTCATCTCTGGTGAACGTTAGGTTTATTTTTCTATCAAAATCGGAGGTCTCATGCTGACCAAAGGGTTTTCTCTCGATCAGTCACATAGCCGTTCTATCATTAGTACTAAGCAGATGGCCACGTCAGTCCAAATACATACACACACCCTCTTGACCTGAACATTTATCCGCTTTTTCCATGGACATGCCAGTTAACTTAAATAGGTCTGTGATACTACTAGAACTTCAGTACCAAAAATGAATACCCGGGACTGAAAAAAAATTCAAAAGGTCGAGACCGAGTGAAGCAGAGCTAGTCCAAACATGAATTTTTAAGAAGCTACCTGCAACAATACCGCTTGGTTTTGACGCTTCAGAGCCATGACTTTTTAGATCCTTATGAATTGAACCATTGCTCAGGTCACTCATTCGAAGGGCGCGAAAAAGCGATAACAGAGAATATCATCCATTGCTGCCAACAAGTAACCACATTTGGTGCTACATAATTTACCCGTTGAGCCCGTCCTAGGGACGCATGCTTCTAGCGCAAATCCGGCTACCTGCCAACACGTCGATCTATCGTATATGCCCTGAATGAAAATCTTCTAAACAGAAAGGTAGACCATGCAATATAAAAGGTTGGCACCCAGCGTACTACGCGGTAGTGGCTCGTGAGCCCCGCATATCCAATAATTTTCCTACCGATGATCTCGAACCTACATTTTAAACATGGTCAAAATACGGTTAACCAGACACCAGCGTACTTGTATTTCCTGTCTTTTCGCCCTTCCCCAGTACAAGATGCTCCACTGCTGGGCCATCTTGCTACTAGAAGCTAATGAATGAGTATGTTGTCGTAGCTGCTCACACACTCATATAAACCTGTACTGTCCTTTCCTTGTCTGCTCTCAACGTCGTTCTCCTACACGTTCTCTCATTCGGCCTCGCGCTGTTTTGTTTTGTTGGGTCACTAACAAATAATTAAACTTTAGGGCACAGAAATGTGGGAGCGTACACCACGACCAACAGGGTATTTTCTTCCAACCACCATCTCAAAGATGGGTCTAATTTTTTTCGTTACAAAGCATCTCTCTTCCATTTTTCACCGTTTTTGCTTTGAAGCTATCTCTTTTATTTGATGCGAGCAAGCCATGCTTTCCTTTTCTCTTTCATAGCACCATGACCTCAGCTAAAGAAGTCTTCATTCGCTGTTCTCACAATTCTGTTGCCCTCGACAGCCAACAGGGTTCTGTGGACACCTACTTAGTCTCTCACTCGCTCTCGCTAGGCTGAGAGTGCTATATAAGAGCCAGGCTTTCAATGAATTTAGGATATTTTAGTTTTCTCAATTCCGTGCTGATCAGGTGAAAGAGCTGGGCTCTCATGGCTTTGGGTTGCACACCTGTGCTCTCTCTCCCTCCATTGAACGTCTGAATTAACGCCTCACAGGCACTCCACACAAACGCAGACTTTTTCCTTAGTTATGTAAAGCATTTATTATGCTTTAGTGCAGAGCAATATGGACAATAAAACTATAACGGATGCTATGAATAACTGTGCCCTTGGTCTTTGATTAGACCCAAGAGATAAAATATAAAGGCACGAATAAAGCAGACCTTTTCCCCGAACTCCAACTCCAAATCACTCTCCCCCCTCCTTCCTTTCGTCTTCCGTTACACTTTTTGAACATGGTCTCCATCACAAAGTCCTTGCTCTTCCTTCTGGGAGCAGCTATCGCCACCTCTGCTGCCGCCCCTGCCCCTGAATATACACCCCAGGAAATGGCAAAAGTGATTGACTGCCAGGTGCAGTGCATCAACAACGCTCCTCTCTTCGGCAACACGCCTAGCATTAACGTTAGAGACTTCATGAAGAGATTCCCTTATGGTAGAATGCCCTATTTGGTCAAGAATATGCAGGCCGTTGTTAAGGTATAGTGTAGATTTTAGAACACTGCCCCATGTTGTCGGTCACCCCCACACTAGTTTTGTGCCCATGAACTGACACCAAAAAACATATCGATTGATGGCCTAATAGCCTTGCCTTAAGGAGCTTCGGGGTTTGAAGGGCGACGCATCCAAGGTGACCAAGGAGAACTTTGAGCGTTATGTCTTGTGCAACTCCAAGACTCTGACCAAGAACGAGGAAGTTTACCGCTCCAAGAACTTCGACTGGAAGAAGGCTGGCTTTACCCAGAAGCAATGGACCGAGTTTGATAAGAAGACATTGCCTGCATTCCGTAGCGCACTCCACACTTGCCGAGGTGGATGCCGCCGAATCCATTTTGCTAAGAAGGGACCACCCGCCATGGCCTAAGTATTATTATTACTCTATACCACTCCTTTCTAGAATAGCTTTTTTTAGCGGGCTAATATAAGTTATTTCGGAGCCGCCAAGTGCCCCTTGCTTGGACACAATTATCATTGTAGTCTTTACTGGATGAACAATGGACGATGCATGAGAGAGAAATTCTACCTCGTTACATGGTGGTTTTTTTTTCACGTACCACATCATATATTCTTGATCATCCGTGGCTTTCGGCGCATTGTTGCATGCTAATTCATGTTCATCTCACTTTTCATTGTGCCCCAACTTTCAGCCCATTCGCTTGATGAGTAATGGAGGGAAGTTGCCATGTAATGAGCTGTGGATTCTCCATGTCAAGTGCCTTCTCCAATTTCCCAAAGTATGCATGCATCTTCTCAAACCACAGGGTAATAATGAAAAAAAAACTTCCGACGGTCATACAATGTTTAACGAGGCCAAGGCTGGCCTGGGGCAGGGGAAGAGTGGTGATGATAACGGAAAGCCCGCCATTTTCATTGCTGCTGAAATTGGAGAGAGAACTACTGGTTAAGAGCGGTAGAGTTTAATGGAGGGCAAGAAACACGCACAGCAGTCCATGTATTTGCCCCTTTCCCCCCTCCATGAGGAACAACTGATGCTGATTTCATCTCACCCCTACTCTGTGGTTGGCCGAAAAGGAGGAATCAACCAGTTGCAATTGGGAAGCACGAAATGCGAGTTTATTTCTTGCATGTCGCTTTCGATCTCTCTAATAATTCTCCTCAATCATGCAACCCCATCAAAAGATACATATGTGAAAGGGCATCGAAGAGGTTATACCAGCATCATTTCCTAGAGTGAAAAGATTGACGATAATGATGTACCAAGAACACGAATACATGCATTAAATGTGCGATTGAACAGAAGTGATCTTGACCTGCTTACAATACCATAGTTGAAAGAAACATTGTAAAACATTGTCAAGCTTCCTGAGATTCCTTTTGCGGAAAGGTGATAGTTGTGTGTTTGCAACACCGTGCGAAAGGATGCACACAAGGGGGTAGGGAATCATATTTGGATCCTCCTTTTCAATTCGACTTTGACGCTTGTTCGGCCAATCACAGAGCAGGGGGTGGGATGAAATGTTTAATTTTTTTGAAAGGAGGGCAATGCCACACAGAACTTTGCGAAAACTCGAGAGGATAGCTGGCGATCCATGATACAATCTAACCTTATAGTGATATCAAACAGACATGTTCACTCTTGCTCTTATTATGTCGATCGCTCATAGAAACATTGCTTTACATGGTATATTCAAACACAACCACGTTCCATTTCCATGCTTTCAGTTGGCAGCTAGGCTCAAAACTTTCCGTTACTCATTGCAGTCGTATATCAATGCACCCACTCTCGAATTTTAAAACGTAGTCGTTTGATCCTTGGTCTCAAACCAGGTCCATTAAACCTCACGTTATATTCTCCATCGTAGCGCTTATAAAACACTCCCATGGATTTCTTTATCTTCAAAGTATGTTATTCTTCCATGCCACGTTTGATCAGGAGGTTATATTATACACAGAAGAACATTTCAAGTCTACCACAAAACACTTTCAGTGTCTTTTTTTTTTGCAAGATCCGAGATAGAAAACGATTTGAGAGGAAGATTGCTTTCAGTCACTCCAATACGAATATCAATAAAAATTATCCCTTTTGTATGCTGACCTTGAAGCAACCCATAATATTGCCACTAAAAACACAGACTAATTCTTTCCATACTTCAATTTCGGTGAATGATATTCTTCTTTTCCCATATTTTCATGTATATGATGATTGCGTAGATTGATAATGGCCATTTTGTCGACCAAAGAGTAAACGATGTCTTTAATACATTTTACCACTCTACAAAGAAAGGAAGGACTATGGCCAGACTACCAGTAAATACCATAGCTACTCCTATACCCTGCTTGGCCATGTCCATATCTTCTTTCTATCACACATATATCTTCAGCTTTCCTTCATTGCCATGTCATAAACCTGTTACTTAGCAATACATACTACATAGCATTTGTGAATATATCGCGATAAATGAGGAAATGTCGTCTGCACTTTATTCAAAGACTACAGCAATAAGGGCGATAATAGCTGGAAGGCAAAAGCCCACAATAGTCACATTAGAAACGATTTCTTTAGCATTTAAGTGAAGTAGCAGTAGAAAGAGGAGGCAGCATCATTGAAGTTTTGCTCCTCCAGATTGTACGCGGGACCAGTGATGAGAGGACCAGGGACTTGGCAGTTAATATCTCGGTAGAGTCGGCAGGTAATTCCTGGCTCGCCTGGCTTGACAGACGAGATCTTGTCATTGTACTCGCTGGCAACATTGTAGCATCTATTGAGATCACCGAGCCAAGTGAGACAGTTGCCACTGAAGTTGCTGTGGTTGCAGTACGTGATCAGGCTGTAGGCAGAGCTGACAGCGGCGAGAGCTAAGATAGCAACGGCGTACTTGAACATCCTGTATAATATCCAATATATCCAATGTTAGTATCTGATGGTATGGATTTTGGCTTGACAAGCAAAAACTGCTTCAACATAGGTCATTCGATCTTGTAGTCATAAATTCTTACATGGTTGTTGTATTCTTGAAGCAGAGATGATGGTTGTGATCAGCGTTGAGTACTGATACTAGGGATTGTTCTTGAAGTGGAATGGGTAGAGTGATGAGAAATGGTGGGTAGTCGCGATCTCTATATATACATACATGGGTCCGTAAAAGAAGTGAAGCGAGTCGCGATGTATCTCTACAGTTCCCCTTCATGTCTTTCTTGCATGCAATTCAATCACTACTGCTTGAACACTGTTTCTTGTAGTGTCTGTATGCTCAGAATGCATGGTTGACTCATTAGGAGCATGGACAGGATATCAGAGTATTTTCTAATGCACCAATAGTTTTGTTCAGGCCGACCAGATGCTTGAAACCATTGCACTTGGCATGGTCCAACCTGGTTCTCCATTTTCTGCACTTTATGTTTCTCAAAGCGTGTACTGCATGCATAGTCTATCCCGCATACCGTTATTTTGGTTATTATGCACTGCGCCCATACATTGTGGTACAGACACCATACCCCTGCATGATCTTATCCGCATGCGTTCTCTCATTCAAGTGTTTTTCCATGTACTATGCACAATTTTCCATCCATTTAGAACTACCTGCACCTACTTACGTTTTACAAACATTGTCTTTCGAGAAGTGTGTGCGCATTTTGCTAGAGTGGCCCTTACACATTTGTGTTTGATCGTGACTTGATGTAGTTTTGTACCACGGGACCAAGGAAAGTAGTGTTGTGCAAAGGAACGGGGTTAGTTTTTTCCCATGCAGTCTCATATGAATTCATCTTTACACGAATATCAGATTAAGCGGTAAATTGCTGACCTCAATGGCACGCTCAGTTTCACTTCACCATCGCTCACACAACACAACCAGGCTATCCGGTATAAACAAACAATGTTCCAGTATCGATACTCAAGGTACACTCCTATGTGTACCTTTTTTGTATTAGTCCTTTTGGTGCAAAACTTTTCATTCCACCATAGGAAACCCTCAACCCCAGCTTAATCCTCGTCCGCTCTACATGTAAGCAGTGTCGTGGGAGGAACAATAATATTTCCTGGTAAACTGGTTGAATGTCCCATTACCCATTGTGTCCGGTATGGCTCACCATTTACTCCAGGGGGACATACGATTATGATATTTTGGCAGCTATATTACCCGTCCTTACTTCTAACAAGAGCGGCATTATTGTAATAAGTGCGCTAATGAATTCTTCCAAGTCATACATAAGATAGCTCCTTTCTATACCATGGCCATCAATCTCTTCATAATCTGTAGTACTGCTAGTCCGCTATACCCATAGCACACTTCATATATATAGCAGTAGCTTCTCCTATCCGTTATGTTAATTTTCCCCTTAACCCATCACTCTCCAAGAATGTGTAATAGTTGACCGAAGCCTATTGTTTTTTTTGCAGGATCCGATATAAAGAGACGATTTGGGAAGATGCACACTATCAATTACTCTAATATGTATATCACTAAGGTTATCATTTTTTATATGCTGACCTTGGGACAGGCCTTAGATGCGGTGGTCATGTTTTCTTAAAGTTCTAACATGAACTTCTCTCGTTCATCTTGAAACAACTCATATTGTTGCCAATAATCACATAGGTTTGTTCTTTCCATACCTCAGTTTCGGCGAATGATTTTTCTCCGCTTATAGTTTCATGTAAAATAGCGATTGAGTATATTGATAATGGCCATTTTATCTATCAATGAGTAAGCGATGTCTTTAATACATTTTACCACTCTACAAAGAAAGGAAGGGCTATGGCCAGAAGTGTCATAGCATATATTGCCTCCCGATTATCCTTGTTCACATTTTCATTCATAGCACTTATCTCTCTTCTTTTCCTTCATTGCCATAAACCTGTTATTTAGCAATTCATATAACATAAGCATTTGTGAAAATATCCCGACAAATGTAGATAATTTCGTCTGCATTTTATTCAAAGACTACTGCAATAAGGGCGATAATAGCTGGAAGGCTAAAGCCCACAATAGTCACATTAGAAACGATTTCTTTAGCATTTAAGTGAAGTAGCAGTAGAAAGAGGAGGCAGCATCATTGAAGTTTTGCTCCTCCAGATTGTACGCGGGACCAGTGATGAGAGGACCAGGGACTTGGCAGTTAATATCTCGGTAGAGTCGGCAGGTAATTCCTGGCTCGCCTGGCTTGACAGACGAGATCTTGTCATTGTACTCGC
>JAAAIY010000116.1:0-92916 GCA_016098105.1 Actinomortierella wolfii
TAGTGCAGCTGGCCTACTAGTCCTAATTGTGCAATCTTGTCCTAATAAACTAATAAAAAAAATGTATGTAGTTAGCCTTCGTAGTTCATAAAAAAAAAGTATGTAGTTAGCCTTCGTCGCTAGGCACTACACCTCTGCCGCGCTACGACAACCTGCCCAATGTAAAGCAAATAGTTTGACTCTGGGTTGGACAGAGCGATGGTAGGAGGTTCTCCTCTTTATTACGGTACTTGCTCATAAAAAAAAAACTCTTTATTACGGCACGAAGAAGATATTTTTGTGTTTGTCGCTTGCTATATATATTTTGTTATCGGCCTGCCTAGGTGGTATGCATTATTCCTCCGTGATCAAAGTCTCTTGCTAGCAACGTAAAATAAGTATCACGCACAAAATGGAGGCGACTACCTGTCATTCCTTCTACCTACCCAACAAATATTTTTCAAATGCAGTACCTCCGTGACTAAATGCCACACAGTTTGCAAGGCTCCAAGAGAAAAAAATTATTAGGGACAGATGTCCATAAAAAAAAAGAGACCTAAGGGAGACAGCATCCGATTAAAACGAAGAAATGATTGACTTAGACAAACGAATATCGATCATTAGTATGTTCTAGTAGTTTTTCTTTAAGATCAGGCTGCTAATAAAATTTAGGGAGCTTGTTGCAGTAAAGGGGAGGGGGAAGTAGTTCAAAAATTTCAAGTTCGTGGGGATGAAGGGACTAAGTCACACACTCTGCACACATTCAAACCAAATCCATCTGTCTAGCCAACTTCGAACACAGCCAAGTACCACACAAAGTCATTTACATCCACAATGCCTGATGCAAGCGAAGGAGTATGTGTTCGAGTTTTGTTATTTGGCAAAAGTAGCAATGGCTAATATACACATTTCATAGAAAAAACATCTGACAGAACTAAGCTCAATGTTTTAATGGCACATAACATTATAATAGAAAGAAAAGGAAAAGATCACTCATCAAATGTACCTGGAGGCCAAGAATGAACTGAATGAGTTGATTGCTCGCAAGAAATTGGTCGACAGGAATCTTGCCAGCTTGGAGAACAGCATTTACGCCTTTGAGGGGTCGTACTTGGAGGACACCCAGCATGGCGGCAACATTATCCGTGGCTTTGATGGATATCTGAACCCAAAGGCGGACAAGAGTCGGCAAAAATACTCCGAGTCAGACCGCTTGTTCTCCATGTCTTCTACTACATTCACCAAGGTATTGTTGATTGAGCCTTTTTTTGGCGCCTGCCAACTGATTTTTTTGAGAACGAATACAAAATACATGGGAAATCCCAATCAGTTTTCCTAATTATTATTGTTGTTGTGCACCCTCTATTTGACGCACGGGACAACTAGGCATTGCAAATCAAAGACAACCCCGACCAAGAATCATCGGATGAAGGAAAGAGATCGTCTAGCAAGCGGCCCAGTAACAGACCGACACCTGTGCCTGCGGCAACATCCACAGCTTCTTCTTCATCGAATCGGCGATTGCTTAAGCAACAACAAAAATCCTCGAGCTCGTCCACTAAGGCTCTGGATAACCGACCTTCCAAAAAGCTACGCATGTCGTCTGGACGCGACAACGATGACGAGGACCTGGACGTCTGAGATTGCTTGACAAGACAGAGATTATAAAATGAAAGTCGACAGCAAGCATGAGGACTTGGACACTCTATGCTGAAAAACGCGTCTTCATCCTAATTCGTCTGTCTGGCTGTTAACATCAGATGGATGGCCTACTCGGCAGCGGATGAATTATCAGTGTTCTCGTTTGACTACTTTTTGCGTCCTTCGCGCGCCCATTTCAGCTTGATGGGTTATCCTTGCATGTAGCCATAGCAAGGATTACATTTATACACTCTTGTACAATATACTTCAAATTTTTTCGTTTCACATCCTCCCGATCATCGCTCTCTTTGTCTTGCTCAAGGTTTCTTACTCGCATGATCGAAAATGGGCGTGGTTGGGTTGGGATAGAGTCGCATGGTCAACACATGTCCCTGAGAGGGATATACATAAAAGACATTGACGATTGAGTCTCAATTTACAAGTCTATTCTCGTCACCCCACATCATCTGATGTTTAACAGAACAGTAGTATCAGTAGTACCTTAAGCCAAAAGAGAAAAAAAAGTCAACAAGACCCGGAATAGAAAGGGTCCAAAAATTCATCCGAGACTCCAATAATGCTAGTTGAAGCTGGGAGAGTGATCGTGGGCGCGTAGGTATGTTCTCTGTCTATCCTTTTCTTTTTGGCAAATTCTAGGAATGGGAGGGAGGAAGAGGGGGGAGGGATTGGCAACGGCAAGGTGGACAATTGGCTAAGCTGTTAGAGTTTCACTTGCCTGTGTGGAGAGTTGCCCACATCCCAAGAGTGATCGAACTATATATCACTTTCGGCTCAACGTTTTTCAAAGAAAACGTTTTTTAGACCACATTCATTCTTCTTGTCCCTTTTCCCCATTCATTTCTACATTTGTTCCTTTTCAATTTTTTTTCTCTCACGCATTCATCACTTGTCATTTATACTAACTACCATGGCTACATTGTTTGACATGTCTCCTCGCTGTCAGGAGCTTCATAAGAAGCTGACTGACTTTGTTCAGGTAAAAAAGAAGAAAAAGAATCCATCCGCACGGCCCGCTTTACGCGCCCCATTCCGGTGTCCCTACCAGCAATTCTCACGATACAGTTTATTTTCCATTTTTGCCCTTCGTGCTGGATGATGTGAAATAGAATGACTGTTTGCCTGCCGAAGAGATCTTTGAGAGCCAGGTCGGCACGGGTGATCAACGCTGGAAGGTAAATTGAAGAATAATTCATAGAGTAGATTGCCCTGTAGGCGATCGATCGAAGGGACAACAGTCCTCTGTCCATAAAAAACTAACCGTCTTCACCCCCTCCTACTCCACGTTCCTACAACTCCGGTTCTCTCCCACTCCTTCTGTTTTAGACTGTACCTCCAATTATGGAGGAGCTCAAGGCCAAGGCCAGGTCACTAGGTCTCTGGAACTTGTTCTTGCACAAGGGTTATCCCGAGGGCCCTGGCCTGACCAACCTCGAGTACGCTCACCTCTGTGAAATTACCGGCCGGTGTCCTCGTGTCGCGCCCGAGGTATGTGTATAATGTTTAAACGGCATTTTTCTTCTTTATTTGGGCATTTAAAACACTATTATTATCACTTATTCACAGTCGTCCATTTGGCTTCGTTACGAACCAAATGAACTAGGCCATCAACTGCTCGGCTCCTGATACCGGTAACATGGAGGTGTTTGCCAAGTACGGCACACCTGAGCAGAAGCAAAAGTACCTTGTCCCACTGATGAACGGTGAAATCCGTTCGGCATTTGCGATGACGGAGTATGCAGTGTCGTCGTCGGATGCGACCAACATTGAGACTAGCATTGAGCGCGTGGGCGATCACTACATCATCAACGGCCGCAAGTGGTGGATTTCTGGCGCAGGTGACCCCCGCTGCAAGGTATATCTGGTGATGGGCAAGACTGATCCCAAGAACAAGGACAAGTACCGCCAGCAGTCGATCGTCATTGTGCCCGCCGACACACCCGGTATTGAGGTCGTTCGTCCCATGCAAGTCTTTGGCTATGATGATGCCCCCGAGGGTCACTGCGAGGTCACATTCACCAATGTCAAGGTGCCCGTGTCGAACATCATTCTGGGCGAGGGCCGAGGTTTTGAGGTCATCCAGGGCCGTCTCGGTCCAGGCCGTATTCACCACTGCATGCGCGCCATCGGTATGGCCGAACGTACACTCGATATCATGATCGAGCGTATCACAGACCCTTCTCGCCGTACATTCGGCAAGATCCTGGCCCGCCATGGCACGGTCGCCGCCGATGTTGCACGGATGAGAATCGAGATCAATGCAGCGCGCCTGATGGTGCTTGCCGCCGCTGATAAGATCGACAAGACTGATGCCAAGGGTGCTATGCGTGACATTGCCATGGCCAAGGTCATGGTGCCTAATATGCTTCAGCGCGTCCTCGATCTGGCCATTCAGGCCCATGGTGCTGCCGGCCTCTCCCAGGACTTCCCATTGGCCCGTTTCTACGCTGGTGCTCGAACCCTTCGCATTGCTGATGGACCAGATGAGGTCCATATTCAACAGCTGGCACGTCAGGAGCTCTTGCGTGGTTCGGACATTCGTGCCAAGTCGGCTGCTATGAAGATTCGTCGCCAGGAGATCCTTGCCAAGGGTTCCAAGTTGTAAATTGTATACACGATTTTTTTTAAACCGAGTTTTGTCTACTGAAAAAGTAACCAACAATGAGATTTGAACGCAAGTATGAATAAAAAAAATGAACAAAATAAATATTTGGGCATGCATGCTTATTTGAACGCAGTGTTATTTCAGCAAAAAAAAGAAACTACATCTCCTTTATACTCTAAAATACCGTCATATTGCCATGTGAAATGAAAACGAATACAAAGATGTGTGTTTCGTAAAAAGATGGATTGATTTAATATACACGACTTGCAAGGTCTAAACTAGGTGTTGTAGCAAATGATTGAATGCTAATAAGGATGGTGTGTATGCGATGATGATAGTTGCGGTAATAAAAAAATAACCACGGAAAAAAGGGCGTAATAGTGGTTTCAGAGAAGGTCTGCGCACGGATAATCATGCCAAGGGGATTTAGGGTGTGTTGTTACCCAAATCCGAGATCCACTTAAATCTTTTTTAGTGAGAAGACAGCGAGGCAGCGGCAGCGTTCTTAACGGCAGGGTTCAGGCCAGCTGCGCCCTCGGCAATGTTGCGGATACGGTTCTTGTCATCCATGGCGAGAATAGCCTTCCACTGGTCGGTCAGGACCTCCTCTGGCTCCTCAACGGGGCCCTCCGTCATCTCAAGAGCAGCGACGGCCATCATGACAAGGACAGTGAAGCCCTGGGCGTACATACGGGCCTGAACGATGCGCTGAGAAGTGGTGAGACCCTTACGGGTGAAGGTGTATCCCAACGAGGCAGCCATGCACGACAACCAGGCCACACCGACGACAGTGGTCTTGTTCTCACGCACCTTGTGCATCGTCTCCGCCACGAAGCCACGCTGAGCTCGGATTTCAGCACGCTTGGCCTCTGCCTCCTCTGCGCTCAAGTGGCGGAGCAGCTGACGATCCTCGTATTGGACACGGGCGTGATCACCGAAAAGGACAGCCGAGGTAGCAGTACCTATTTTTTTTGCGGATCCAGCAAAAAATGCCGTGGAGATCATTGGGTTAGTTTTGCTGGTTCAGACGAGTCTTTCTTCTGTGAAAAATAGCAAAAGTGGAAACTATTGAAAGTGAATGGTATAGTGAACATACCAGTGCTAAGAAGGAAGAGACGCATGTTGCGGGACAGCTGCTGGTAGGCCTGGTATCTAGGGCCGGCAAGAGCAACAACACCACCAGCAACAAGGGCGAGACCTGCACCCTTGAGCGCAGCGTTGGTAATGACGGAGGTCTTGGACTCTTCAATTGTGGGAGCAGACATTATGGACTATGAATTTGCAGGTAAGGAGGTAGGAGAAAGCAAGGAGAACTGTGGTGAAGCAAGAGAGAGGTATATGAAAGTGGAAAGACAGAGAGGAGTGATGGAATGGAAAATGATGAAATGAGAAGAAATAAGAGATCAGACAACTCTTTTTTTCTTCGTTCTTTTTGTTTGGGCGCAAAAAAGAAAACTGAGTTGGGTTGTTTGTGGGGGTGCCTAAAGGGAAAAAGGCCTTTTATTGAGTTTAGCGTGGCCCTCGGGACTGTCCAGATTCGGCCATACGTGAGACATGGAAGGGAAAAGCCGCCGATTATTCAAATACATATCGGAAGATCGGCATCACTGTCAGGAATGGGTGCGCCACTGCAAAAAGGCTAAATTTTCCGGGATCCAATCCAATCATGCTTCTCAAGCTTCTGTGGAGGGATTATTTTTTTTATTATGTTCCTTGCACCCTTTGGTTCCTCCACTTCAAAATATCTGTGCTGCACGTTCTGTCTCTCTTTTGTCATTCTTGTCTGGCACTCACTCCATCACCACCCTCCGTTTACATTTTCCATTTTGGGACTGCCAATATGATAAATCTTTTTTTTACTGTTGTGCAAATGAGAGATAGCCCTCGTATCAATCACTCTCACTTGCAGAGATGATGTGTAGGTCGACAAGAGACCCATTGCTGGTGCATCATTCCATTCCCAATACAGCGACGAGCTTTCTATCCTCTATTTTGATGACAATTGAATGAAAAAAAAGAACGCTCGGCCCAGAGAGGAGAAGAAGACAAAGGCAAACAACAGAGGACCCAAGCAACTCCTTTGTTGATGATGAGTCTCTTTGGCCAACAGCAGCTCCCAGTATCCGTTTAAGATCCTAGATCTCATAATCCGCCTCTTGAGGTACTGGACATTCTGGTGCCTTGGTGAGTATGAATATTATCAGTCCAGATGAATCTGAAACCACAAGCACACAGGCAGTCTTTTTGAGTGACGTCAAAGAAGTAGGGGGAAGAGAGCTGGGGGTTCAGTGTGGTCCTCAATTATACTTAGCACAAACTTTAGTTGAGTGTTGGTATAATTAGAGCACACACACCTCTATTTCGTTCATCATCTCTTCCGGCCATCCATTACATTTGCGAACATGACGGTCCGGCGTCTATACATGATCACGGCAGGTGTGTTTCTGCTCATTGTCCTGCTGAGCTACCACAAGAGCACTAGTGTCATTCCACGCGGCAACGACAATACGCCGTCCAACAACTACGAGGAAGACAAGGTCACACCATCAAAGTACAACCCAATACAAGAGTATAAACCTCCATCCCAAGAACAGTTGGATCGACAGCGACAGCCGGAACAGCAAAAGCAACAACAACAACAGTCAACAACTCTGCCTGACATTGAACCCAACACAAGCAACCGATACAGCACCTTGATTGTGATTCCATCGAGCTGGTCTCAGATTCAGAACCGCAAGTGGGTGCGAGATACACTCTTTGGCATCAAGAACAACCTGACGCCTTGCAAATACTACAACGGTAACATCATCTACAAGTTTTATATCGAGGGCAAGTCTACCTGGGGCAAGACTCGCTATCACTCTGCCGAATACAACCAAGCGTTGGTGCGCGAACTCCATGGAGAGCTGATGGAATACAATGACTACTATTTCACCAACCAGACAGCCAAGACTCGTGAAGCTATCTGGGGTGAAGCTCTCCAGTGGGCTGTAAGTAATTGAATGGTGTTGTACTTGGAATCCTTGTAGGAATGCTGGAAGACGGAGGGGAGAGGGGAGTGTGGGAGTGAGGCGGAGCGAGATCTATGTGGCAGGGGCCCAAATGATTTTATTATTTTAAACCTGCATAGGGCGGTTCTAAATTTATCGTGGCTGTGCGACCAAATTTTTGATCCAGGCGGACGATCCATGCATCATGTGTGGGCAGACAGTGCGTGATGTGAGCATACACCACACACATACAATCTCTCTCTTCCTTTCTGAAAACTTACACTCGACTAACATACAAAATCATTTTTGAAAATAGGTCAAAGACTTCATTCCAAACTTTGATGTGGACGTCACAATCGACAAAGTCACTATTTTCGATGCTACTACGCTAGTAAACTTGCCCGAGATCGAAAAGCAAGTATCGGTGCTGAATGGCAACTATTTGTATACATGGGAGGATCGCATGCCTCATGCTGCTACCATCTCCTGGGATGCCTTGAAGATGATTGTTGATAATCAGGAGGCGATTATGAAGGCTTATCCAACATCGCAAAACTTCATTCACGCAGCTGCACAATACTACAAGAAGGATGCCCCAGCATCAATCAAGGTCGTTCAGGACGGCGCCACGCTGTGGACCGAGGATATGAGAGATGTGGCCCCAACGGCTCGTGTTGTTGGTCAGATCTACCAGGAGGAGGACTGGGTGCCTCTTGCAGTCAAACTTGCTATCCAGCCTACTCCCTCGTGTGCCGCCGACCATAACCGCAAGGTGGCACTGCTGACATCGTCATACATCTACGTCGACATGTGCATGGCCGAAGCATCGATTCCGTCGGCCGAGAACAAGCGCACATACTGTGCTAAGCACGGCTATGACTTTGTCGCGCGTGGAGCCGAGTTTGCGCAAGAAGAGTTCCGCGGCCGCCGTCTGGTGTGGGGCAAGATCTCAGCGGTGCAGAAGGTGCTCCCGCACTATGAGTGGATCCTGTGGATGGATATGGATGCCGTGATCGCCAACATGGACCGCAAAGTCGAAGATCTGGTGAACTTGGCAACAACACGAGCTGGTCGTGAGGTGTCTCTCATTGCCGCTCGGCCGGTCAAGGACAAGATTTTCAATGCAGGTGTGTTTTTGATCAAGAACACGGACTGGAGCCGCGCATTCTTGAAGGAGGTCCAGACACGCACAGAGTGGTTCTCCAAGTCGAGCTATGAGCAGCACGCCATGTGGGACGTGTTGATGGAGGAGAAGTGGAGCGAGGGCGTCTATATCTTTGACAAGGACGACCACACCATGAACACCTTCCCAGCCTATTATGCGGAGAAGGACTTTATTGTCCATTTTGCTCCAGATGGCTGTCCAGCTGTCCCTGTCTTGGAGGCACTGGAGAAGCTTCAGCAAAACCAGTCGATCCTCGGTGTTGGTGCACCACCCAAGAAGCAGAAGCGGAACCAGAAGCGGCGTCTTTGATTTTAAAACTGTAGTCTCAGCCCTCGTTTGTTATCGCGTTGATTAAATTTTTTACAAACAGAGAATTGTAGTGCGGCGCATAATGTGGTGACCCACTGACTTGTGTGTATGTGTGTGTGTGGGAAGGGTAGGTAAGCAAGGAAGCAAAAAGGACAGTGGATGGCAAGGTGCCTATGAGTGTGTTCTTTCGTGGCGACAGGATGTTATGAACATGAAAGAGATACCAGGAGTTCAGCTCGGTACTTGACTGGTCGCCACCGACATGGCGCAAAAGAAGTTCTAAAATAGACGTCACAGGACTTATTTCCTTTTTCTGTCGTCTGTTGTGTGTCATGTTGCACTTTTGTACATTGTTCACCCTTGGTCATTCCCTCCAAATTCCACTTTAGCATTCTCTACACCCTGTTATTGTCTCTACCGTGCACACTTTCTCTTTCTTCTTTTTCTCATTTCTGTTTTGTTCTATTTCCCTTCTACTTATTCACTATTGTATATTTCTGTGCACTTTACTGCTCTTTTGAGAACAACTTGCACGGACCAAGCCTCAATCCCTTTGTACAAGAAGAGTGAACTAGCACAACCCTACGACCTTCTCACACCCCTCCTCTCTTCCCACAAAAAAGTAACACTCTTATATAACAGCACTTTATCCAACGCAAGTGATGACCTCGACACCCACTCCTGACCAGATTCCTCTCGAAGAGCAGCCCGTCCTCGAAGGTCTGCTGTCGATAAAACATCGTCTTACTGCTATCAAGAAGGATCGTTCGCAGTTCCTCAAATCGTCCATCATCACAAGCCTGTATGATGAACTGGCTGTCCAACTGCAAAAGCTTGAAGAGATTCGTGGACCATCCAAGATCTGGGTTGTGCGCAACAATGTCAACTCTGTTTTAGATGATGTCTTTGTGATCCTTTCGTTATGTTTTATGGCCATCGGAAAGACCAAGGAGAGCCCTGCCACCTATGTTCAGTTGTTGACCATCAAGGTAAAAAAGTCAGCATATGATTTTCGGCTTATAGTACATTGTTAACCAAAAAGTAGAAGAGCGACTGAACAATATTTGTGGGTTTTTGCATGTATTGTACTTTTGATAGCAATGCCTTACGGGCCTTCAAGAATCTGGCATTTATGCAGCTGGTATGTTTGGTATCTCTGCAGAATAAGCAACCACACATAAACAAAAACTTGTGTGGGTTGGACAAAAAGCTAAAAAAAGATAATGACAAACCAACCCATTCGGCTGACACTCCTTGAATGGTATATTCATTGTATGGCAAACAATTCTTTTTTGTCCATAGAGGATCTCAAGCAGTATGACGAACGACTGAAGGAACTGGAGCATATTATCCGCGTGGATGAAGCCAAGTCCAACATCCCAGATATCATGACCAAGATTCTGCGACGAAAGCTTGACTATAATAGTACGTGTGGTTGCCCTTCTCGCTTTTGCGTTTGTACATTAGCAATGACAACGACTATATACGATGCAGCATGCAGGATTTAAGCTATTTTCGCCCGTTCTCACCCTTTTCACATTCTATATCTTTCTATCTTTCTTTCTCTTGTATCGATGTATACAATACTTGTTCCAATAGCCACTCTGTTGAATGAACTTCAGGATGCATGCAAGTCTATTGCGCCAGAGCTGACACCTATCCACCATCGACTGGTGCAACTAAAGATCGAGTTGGATAATCTCGCGACGCGGTCACAGTGGAGTACATCGGACGTGCACCACATCCAGGAAGCACTGCGGGAGATTGAGGCGCAGCGTGTCGATGGCAAATTTCTAAACGAGCAAGGCCAAGTGTCGAGTGGCCAAGCGGCCGTGATTGGGTTGTTGGAGGAGTGTTATGACGACTGTCATAGTCTGCTGGCGAGCAAAGAACGGGTGCCCAAAGAGTTGAATGGCATTTATCAACGGCTGTTGACCATCCGCACAGATTTGGAGAGACTGGTTCTTACACAGCGTTGGACACTCCGCGAGACAGATCTGTGGCAGTATGGAATCCAATTGAATGAGATTAGTTCGATGCGAGTCAATGGCAAGTTTGTCGATCGGGAAGGCACGGTTCATGAAGGACAGGTAAATGGAACTCCAGCGTTGAAAATTACCTTGGGATTTACGACGTTGCTATAGGGAGAGACCAAGAAGAACGATTAGATACTCACAGTGCATGTTCTTTTTTTTCCTGCTTGGCGATTGTGCAACTATGTAGGCGCTGTTGAATTTTATGCTTAGAAAGTGCTACCGCTTGATTTACGTTTTGCTGTCTGCCTCGGAGCCTATTGCGGAGGCTTTGATGCCGATCCATAACCAGCTCCTGACTGTGCGACGGTGTCTCTTGGAAGTGAAGAAGTGGGGTGGCGATTTTACAGGTAATCTACGAAAAAGAAAAGGAAGAAGATAAGAAGCGTGTTGCAAATTAAGGTTACATTCTTTTAGGTAATGCTTCTTGGGTTATGCTATATCTAATGCATTCTCTTTTCTTTTTCGATCATATCCCGATTTCGTGGCTCTTGTTTTGCAATGTCATAATAGTGCGCGACCTGTACCCATATCAAATGAAGCTGGCATCGATGGACAACATGCGAGTTGAAGGCAAGTTTTTGGACAAGGATGGCGAAATTCCAGAGGGACAGGGCATTTGCAACTCGCTGCTGAGCGAATGCTATGATATCCTATATGAGTTGCAAGACTCGGTAGTCGACGAGAGGTATTCGGACGATGAAAGCGAGGAGGACGAGGCAAGAGTGGCTTCTGAGTCCACCACAGCACATGAGCCATCAGCAACAGCATCCAACACAGCAGACGACCAACAGGCTAAGAAGCATGGCGAGGCAGCAGGCTATAAGCTGAAGAAGAAGAAGGAGGATGTTGGCGAACTGCGCAGTTCGCTCGATTTGGATGTAGTTGTGTAGTGTGTGTAGAGCTCTTTTTTAACTCACCTGCAAGTGAGAAACGAGACAACGTAACCCTCACTCTTTTTCCATTATGTGCATATATTTTCCTTCACAATCAAAAACAAGACATCTATCTATTATTGAACAAAACAAAAAAGAAACTTAGGTTTTTTGATGAGAGCGACTGGATCGACATTTCCGAGAGATCGGGTTTAGAGTGTGGGTGTTACGCAACAACTTTCTCTCTTGAGACCCCGTTTTGTCCGCACAAGTGCGCAGTCGCTATGCTTGATGACTTTAGGGGGGATGTTCTGGGAAGTTTTATTGAAAAAGTTGTGGTCAACTTTATTTTCTGGAAGAAAACGAACAAATGCCTCGTTCAACTTTTCGGAAACATGGCCATATTGGACATATTTCAGCCCTGGAAAAAGAAATAGGCGGAAATTTAATCAGGGATACGCCCAGTGTTGTGTAATAATCCGACGTAGATTTCCCGAGGGGGAGTAGAGCTACTACACACCACACGCTCTTCTTGAGTTCTTAACGATATCCCTTTTATGGTGTCTAGTCCGCTTCTAAACCTGTTGTCTACCGTCATTCTCCACATGTCTCCGTTTTATTCCTTTCCCTATTCTATTTTGTTTTCTGCATTGTCGTCCACCTGGAACATTGAAAGATCAAATGACTTTTGACTCCTTGGCGTTGATCAAAGTTTTAAAGGTGCGTAGGAAAACACCAATAACAACAACCACACAACACGAAAAAGTGATACTAGGAGACCTTTCTAAAAGTGTATTTTTTTGCAGTCTACATAACCGACTAGTAGATAGTGATGAAAGAACATTGATAAAACGGAAAACTCTTTTGATTGGCTTTACAGATGAGGGCTGGTGTACTTCAGTAGATCGACAACAGGATAAGGTGCACGGCTAAGCTCCAAGCCGGCCTTGTATCCGACCAGATCTTGAATGACGACCGTACCCTCACGAAGCTTGGCTGGCGCCTCGCCTTCCTCTGTCTCCTTACCCTCAGGCTTTTTGACTTGTGGCACCTTCTGCGACTCGAGGTGCACAGACAACTTGCGGGTCTTGGCACCCGACGGCAAAACACACTCCACCGCAAACGCCAGAATCTCGTCTTTGGTCAGCTTGCGCATCTCGGCAACGTCCGACGCAATCTCGTCAAATTCATAGTAACCCGACGTGATGTGACCCCAATACCGGTGTGTCTCCACCCGCAGATTCTTGTCCTTCTCCAGCTTCTTCTGGATCAGCGACGACACTTGCTTCTGGTATTCTTGCTCCGTCATCTCCTCCAGGAATGGCTTCAGTCGCTCCTCCAAAAATGCATTGATTCGGCTCTCCAGATGCACCGGGTCCCGCTCCGACTGCAAGATGAATCGCAGTCCAATCGCACCAGACTGTCGACGCACGCCCGAAAACACAAGGTATCCGAGCTGTTCCTTTGTTCGGAGTTGGTTGAAGCATGGCTCGTTGACAATCTGCGCCAACACTTGCACCTTCGCACGCATCGCCGTGTCTGCTGCGTCTCCCGTCTGTATAAAGTACTCAATGCCCGAGTTGACGTTGTTGGGGTCCGCCACCATGCGAGAGTACACAGCATTGCAGTTGGCAGGCAAAAGGTGTGCGCGGAGCGGAATCAGCTGCGATGGAAGCAAGGCCTTTGGTGACAGGCCTTCCTCAACGATCGCCGCCGCTTTGAGGGCATCCGCTGCAAGCATGTTGCCGTGAATAAGACCCTCGATATGGAGCCGCGAGAGCAGCTCTGGGTAAAAGTCTTCAATATCCTTGGGTCCCATCTCCTGCAATTCTGCCAGCTTCTCATCGTGCGTCCACAGCTTCTCCTGCGTGAGGTACGACATGTAGTACATTGCGTGCTGATACGGCGCCTCGTGCTTGAAATTCTTGTAGGTACGCGCCAGCTGTTCCTGCAGCAGGTGGAAACGCTCCGGTTTGATCTCCAGCGTCTTCATCTTCTCCACAACCTTTGACAACAACACATGAGCTTTGTCATTGTAACCATCGATCGACAGTACCATGCCATCCACGTTGGTCTCGAGGTTGTACGCCAGTCCAGCCATCTCGGCATCATACGAGTACTCGTTCAGAGCATCTCGCAGCAATTCCACATAGAGGTGCGTCTTCACGTTGTTGCGTGGGCTCGAATACGCCAGCGGTGTCCGGAGCTGGAAGACCAGCGTAGCCTTGGGCACCCAGAAGGTATCGTCCTTCTTGTGCCAGATTCGTGTCAGTGGCGAGTGTCGGATCAAAATTGGGCTTGTCAGCGGCTTGACAATCGGCACCTTGCCCACCTCAAAATTTGTCGGGATATAGTCGTTCGGTGCAGGCAGGTGCAGCTCCGGATCCAGCGTCAGATTTTCGAGTCGCTTCATCAACGATGCCGTGACTGGTTCAACATGGTACTCAGTGCCATAGTAATGCTCCCGCTGCGTGAACGCTCCACCAGGCACCACCGACGTATCCTGTGCCACCAACATCGCCCGCCAGTTGTCCCGGCGCAGACAATCCAGACATTCCATCACCAGCTGTGGGTTCGACTCACGGATCAAGTATGAGCCCGACAGCACCCACTCGGGCGCATAGCCACGCTGCATGACACCCGCCAGACGAGACACATATCCGGCTGCCTGCGATTTTTCCTTAAAGCGGAATGAAATCTCGGCTAGCTGTGCCAACTCGTTCCAGATATAAGGGCGGACACCCTCCCGGCGAAGCATCTCCAGGTACTGGAAAATCGTCACCGTCACGTCCTCATAGTGTGCCAAGCCTTCCTTGGTCAGGTCAACAGTGATCTTGAAAAACTCAAATCCGATGCCTCCCTGTGACGTGCCGGCCGACAGGCCGTTGGCCCAACCCTTCTTTTTGAGCAGTGACAGGATCGAGCCCTTGCTCTCGTGTCCAATAGTGTGTGTTAGGTAGCGTGCCGGATGGACCTTATAATGTGGGTATTGGTCTGGGAAGGGGAACTGAATCTGGAGCGAGCGAACATCCTTGACTGGCTTGACGTAAGCGACGTTCTATTGTGTCATGTAATGTGGGGTTCATCTTTGTTAATACAGGTGTGCCCAAATACAAGTACTTTGAAACGTAAGGCCTCGAACCGCTCCATTTCTTCTGCAAAAAAAGTACCAATAACTCCTTCTCAGTCCATGGAGGGTTGGTGTAGGCTGGTGGCTTGATTCCCAAATTCCTGATGGGCGAAAACTTTTCGACAGCCCAAGCTGCAAGCTGATCCAGGGGTTCTAAGAGTTTAAAGATTTGAATAAAGTATTAGGGTAAGCAACTAGGGGTAAAACAAAAAACAAAGATGCATAAGCTGCATAAGCGAACTCCCTTGGAATCATCACTAGACAAAATCGTACCTCTGCCCAAAATAACGAGCTTCATGATGTTGGCAGAATAGTACTTGCTATGGAATTTGATGAGCTCATCACGGACATCAATGCCTTCCTTGGCAGGGTTATCCTGCAGTGTCTCCAGGTTGCCCGTGCCGAACTGGTGGTAAGGATGGTGAGGGCTTGACATGTTCTTGCCAAGCTGGAATAAACGCCAAGTGTCACTCTGCAGGTTCTTTTTGTGTTCAGAGTCAACAGCGCGCAGCTCACGGTCCTTGCAGTTCTCGCTGAAGGCTGGGGAAATGAAGAACTGAGCAAAACTACAGAATATAAACGTACAAATTGAAACAGAGTTAGAGCTCAACCACGTGGAGTATGACAAGAAAAAAGAGAGAGGGGTTGTGGAGGAGTACAAGTATAAAAAAATGGAAGACGTACCGATCCAGTGCCCCTTCGAGATACTCGTGTCCAACCTCAAAGTAGTAGTTGGTGTTGTCAAGGTTGGTAAAAGCGTTGGACATTCCAGCATGCTGTGCAAGGTATTCGCTATACTCGTTCTCACGTGGATACTTGGCTGTACCCATGAAAAGCAGGTGCTCCAAGAAATGGGCTAAACCTTGAAGATTTTTCTAAGATGTGAAAAACATCAAAAAGGCAGTAGTAAAAATGTTAGTCAGAGTGTGCTTACCAAAACACATCTACATTAGCAATTAGCAACATAAGCAATGACTTACAGGGTCACTAAGGTGGCCAACATGAACATCCAAAGCTGCAGCTGATTTGTCCACATTGGGATCATGGATCAAAAGAACCTCAAGCTCATTGTTAAGTCGCAGCAAGCGATAATCACGATCATCGTTCAGCGATTTTTCGATCGGTTTCGTAAAGTTAGCATATTTGCGTGACGACGCAAGGACATAGCCATCAGGCAAGATCGCAGGTGGGGTCTGGAAGTCGGACGATGAGGCCATTGAAGGAGTAGTGGTAGCCGGCGAACGAGAGGAAGTTGTCAACAGAGCAACTGGGAGGGCTTTGAGAATTAAAGAGGCAGGTGAAGAGGGGTTGCTAAGGCGCAAGTGGTTGAGTCGAGTGGCGGAGTGGCGGTGATTGCCGTTGGAAAGGTGACGGATCGATGAGACTGATCTAAACACAATAATATTATATTCCAGGGCGCATACGAGGAAGGAGACGACAAGAAATGAAAAAAGCAAGGGAGGAGGACACAGACAAAAGAGGGGGTGTTAGAATCTGTACTTCCATATGAACAGACACCAAGCAGCACACCACACTGCAAGGTCAAAGAGAGAGATAAGTTGAGGTTGGACGAGCTACATACCTGGAAGGGAAACAGAATGAGCGTGGAGAACAAAAAGGAGGGAATTGAGAATAGTCTCGTCGAATGAATGATTTAGTAAATGGAGTGATGCGAAGAGAGGATGAAGTAACAGCAATAGGGGTGGTACAAGAAGAAGCGATGCCACGCAAAGCTGCTTGGTGCATCGCAATGGCGGAGAGAGAAAGAACGACAGACAGGGTTGAAAGATGCGAAACCTTTTTCCCATTTTTTTCAGCTCGAGTGACGTACGTACGTTGAACCATTTCTGTGGCGCGTGGATGATTTCTTTCACCTCATGGTCACACAGCTGATCGAAAAAAGTTTGCACCATAAAATTCGGAATGCATGGTTCTATTATGTCTATTCTATTCTATGCTGCAAACGAAACTGTACGCCGTGTAGCGTCCTTACTCCGCTTCATCTCTTGCTCAGCCGCCTTTTGCTTGTTCTCCTTGCGTTTCTGCGACTTCTTCTTCTTCAGCTCCTCGATCTTCTTATCAATGAGAGCCTTGCGTGCCTTTTGCTTTTCAGTCTTCTGCTTCTCCTTCTCGCTGATCTTAGTCATGAGTTTGGCCTACCAGAAAGGGAGCATAAAAAGAATTCAAAATGAAAAAGTTAGTTATCTCGTTGTTTAGCACGCTGGAGCTACCGTCGACCGAGTATGTGGGCACCCTCAACCGATAATCCATGACCTCTTCTAAGGTGATCTCCCCTTAAACAGGTCATAGCTATTAGTGATCCGCTTCCAGGGTGATCAATCCTCATGTACAGCGACAAGATCAGGAAGTGCCAGCTACTGCATGATTGATCCTAGTGATCCGCGGTATCGCCTGATATGAAAACACTTGATAGTATCTATAGGCAACAATATTGAGGATGCCCACACCATGCGTGTTGCCACTGTTGTCATTGCTCAGCAGTCCAGTGTATATTACCATATTTTCCTGCTTGTTGTGTATCCGTGCCTCCTCCTTATCAGCGACTTGATCCAGGATGCTCAGCATGGCGTTCTATTGTAGTGCGGGTGGTGTAAAAGAGAACCATTTTTTAATGTCGACATCCATTTTAAACGACTTGCACAAAAAAGCAATCTGATCTCTTGTAATAGCAAGATAATTGGACTTACATTGTCAACAAAGACTTTGCCCTTCTTGCCGCTGGGCTTTTTGACTTTTGGTCTATAGCCCTTTCCACCTCTCCGTACGGGTTCAATCGACTCTGTTTCTTCTTCTTCGCTATCATCGTCTTCTTCCCGGGTTCGTTTCCGAGATTGGGGAGCCTGGGCAGGCTGATCGTTTTCGTTGACATCATCATCGTCGTCGCTCTCAACGCCATTGTGTTGTTGTGGCAACTCCTCGTTGTCTTCGTCTTCATCCTCGTCATCATCATGCTCAACACGCTTGGATGTCGCAGGGGTATCTTTCTTCGGTTTCTGTGTGATGACTTTCTTCTTCTTTTCTTTAGGTGGGCGGGCAGCCTTCAGGGCCTTGCGACGAGCCTTGTGGGACAAAACTTCTACCTCTTCTGTTGCTGCCGGAATGGGGAGAGTTGTCTTCACTGTTGCTGAGGATGCGCTCAGCTTAGCTTTCTTGGCCATTCGATTTGTTGCCTGCTCTCCCGACATTGTGTTTAAGGAAATTGTTGGCATGCACCCACAAACTGTGAAAACACCTACATTCACAGCTTCCAAAACGTAAAAAAAAGAAATGCCCAAACAGTGGCTTTGCCATAATATTCGATAACGAGTTGCCACTAAAATTTTATTTTGCTCCATCTTCTAATTTTCTGGCGTCTCCTGTGTATTCTCTAATATTTCATAAAAGGTATCAAAGTGAAGAAAAGGGGGGGGGGTGGAGTAGTGTAATCTATGTGGTTGTTCACCATCCTCGTGGATTCTGAGCCTGAAGGAGACACAGCAACTGAATAGAGTCTCCAAAGTAAGACTTGTCAGACTCGAGATCAGCCATCTGCTTCTGGATCTTGCTCAGATTAGGGTTGCGGGTGACCCACAAGCATATCGATGCTGGCGCAGTATACGCCAGGTCATTGTAGTTGCGGCCCGAGATCTGCTTGCCATCCAGGTGGTATCCAGCACAGATCTCTTTCTGAGACGAGAAGAAGTTGGCTTGCATTTGCAGGGCTGGCCACACTCGTGGGTCGTGGGTCAGTAGGTAGTAGACAGACAGTCGCCATCTAATGTACGTTCAAGAAGTAATAGGGCGTTAGAGACGCAAGTAACATATGGAAAGGATAGAAATAGAGAGAGAAAGAGGGGGAAAAGTGCGTGTGCGGAAAGAAGAGATAGCAGTACTGGGTTTGTCATCACACATTATCTTTAGTAGAGGAGATCAAACTTACGGGACACGGCAAGAGTTCCAATTGAAGTCCTAAGGTGGATGACAGAGGTGCAAGGAAAAAAAAAGGTGCCCGCCATTTTGCACGAGACAAATGTTAGCATACTCGGTCAAATATCTCCGTCTCTCTATCACGGAGAAACAAATATCCTCGAATACAAACGTATCACAAATAGCCAATTTTTTACCTTGTCATTGTCACTCTCGAGAATCTTTTCTCGATGAGGCTCATAAAAGCCGTTCTTAGCAACCCGCAAGAAATCGGCAATGAGACCCGTGTTTGGATGCAACTGCACGTTATGCTGGATCGTTGCGATGATGGCATCCATCACCCGTGCCCACTGCTGTGACCGCTCCACGTCCTCATGGTAAAACGTCAAGAATCCCGCCAAAATAAAGTCTGAGGGTCGAGTTGCGCCTGCATGCTTTTCTTCATCGCCATGCTTGAATCCTCCCGAGTATCCCTGATTATAGATATGGCTGCTATGGCTGTTGCGCACAGGCTTTATCTCTACCCAATCGCCCAACGTTGGCATGTACGTGTAGTGATTGATCTCATGATCCCAGATCGCCTTGGCAATCCGGAGGCCCTCTTGCCGGTAGTCGTACCGGCCATCAGCGGACCTGCCCCAGACATGTGAGGCATAAAACAGGGCTGTCGCAATATCGATGTCACCATCGGTAGCAGAACTGTCACCGCCATCTGGATTGTTCTTGAATGAGCCATGTGACTTGACCTGTTGCCAGGCACAGAGACCATTCTTATTTCGGAAGTGGATGAACCAGCGAAGAAGGCCGTCAAAGTCGCCTTGGTTCTTCATCAGCACTGAGATAAGCATGCCATAGCCAATTGCTGAATCGCCAGAGGATTAATAGAACGAAACGATTAGTGCACTGCAAGGGAAACATTATTATTCTACTGTGCTTACTTTCATTGCTTACTGGTTTACCTTCAGAACATGTCACAGCGTTCTTTGGGTCCTGGTCCTGGTTTTGGTTGTAGTCAATATAGTATCTATCACCCCAGTGCTTGACATAGTTGGAGCGCCACCGTTTATATCTCTTTTCGATAGTGCTCATGATGGTTTATCTTATGACGGTAGTTTGTTAAGAGTGGTGTTTGGTTGAGAGAAAGTTGAATGAGGAGCAAATGGAAATGGGGAAATGGAAGAAGAATGGGCGGCTAGGTATATATATTTGTTGAGAGGGTCCTGAGAATAGGGCATCTGTGCGCGGTTTATCCAGTCATTTCTGACTGTCCTGTGGAATCCCAAAATAGCGAAATGGATCATCAATGTCGCGCTCTGCCCACAGCCCTCCCACTCAGCCGGATCCTGTCTTTCCGGAGTGGACTGAGCTCTTTGCCCACCACAACCACCACCTCCCTTCCTCAGCATCTTTGAGGAAGACACACTCCCCCCATTCCTTCTAGTGATGTAGGGGCTGACAACCCCTCGTTGTGCATCCTGCAAGGCACTTCGGCGATCCTCTCCCTCAACCTCTCCGTTTGTAACAGCCATGTATCCTCCCATCTGATCCCACCATGAAAGAGGGGCTCTACAGTGTTACAGTATTCGATAAGATCACATCCCACTTGTTTTTTTGGAGGGTCAGGGTCCATGAGCCAGTTGTCGATTTTGAGGTCGTGGGCATTCACCACTTTCTTCCCCTGGAACTTCACCCTACTCCTTTTTCTCTGCAGCGAGAAAGATGAAGAATAATGATTGGTAACTTAGTCTTGGATATCACTTGATCTCTTTGCCTGTGCTGCTTTGCCTTTCTGCCTTCGTCAACAAAGAGTCCACAAGGACTGGGGTTACCAGAAAAAGGGAGGTGGGAGAAAAAGAGAGAGACAGAGGGGAGGACTGGTTCATGCACACCTTCCCTAAAGGATTTTTCCAGACCTCAAGATGGAGGAAGCTTGGTCACTCATCTCCCTTGTAGTCTAAACGACGAACACCACGGAAAAAGGGCTAGCGTTCACTATAGAACAATAGGATGCAGCGAGTGACCGTCACAGTGCATGATACGTCGCGTCTGTAATAGAAACGCTCTAGGGGTGTCCCAAGGGGTTTGTATGTGCAGAATTCGCAGAAAATTCGGGATAAACTATTGATCATCACTTGCGTAGCGGGATGAAGAGCCCGCAAAGACCAAAGCAAAGGAGAGGTGATGATGAGAGTAAATATTGTAGTCCTGACAACACACATGGACGAGCCGGAGCCTCTGTAAAGCAGGATATAATCGACCATCTTAGGTGTGGTCTACGCCTGAGTGCTGCAATCCTGTATCCACACTGGATACGAGCTTGGCATGGGTTGAATGATACCAAGGAAAAAATTGAGAGCTACTTGAAAGTGGCTAACCTTTATTGCCCATGGTATTATCAATATGAATATTACATGTGACTACTCCCAGTCGCTCCAGTCATCTTCATCCTATTGATAAAAAAAAAGATACGAGGGGATGTTAGAGCGTCTGACCGCAGCTATATTATATTCAAACAATAAACAGAGACTCTCATTGCACTAGTCACTACCATATTTACCTTTGATTTCTCAGCGGGTGGTACGACTGTCGGATGTTGGTCCACGATCGGTGAAGTAGCAGCCGTAGAGCTGAGCGACATCACTGTCGATTCAGGAGCACGTGCAGGCGTCACGGATCCATCGACTACCTCATAGTTTTCCTCGCTTGTGCGGGTCGAGCTTTCCTTGTTGGCACCGCTGAGAGCTGATACAGCTGAGGGTGAGGTGGTGTTTGAGGTAACTGCTGGTGAATCGCCACCCCACTCGTCATCAGAGTCCTGGCTCTTTCCATCACTTTCTGAAGGAACCGGCAATGCCGCAAGCGATGACGCCAATGCTTCAGGAGTCAATGCAGTGGTGGATGCAGCCGCCTTGGGTGTCACAGCTTCCTTACCAGGTGTTGGTGTTGTGGGATCTGTGACAGAAGATGATGGAGCTTTGGGAGTTGCACTGCCATCCTTTGCCTTTGCATTCGTCTCTTCCTCATCTTCTGAGTCACTATCGTCCCATGTCAAATCTTCTTCAGAGTCCTTTCCAGCAGCTGGATCAGCCGTGACAAAATGACACAAGGTAAGCAAACACAAGAAAAAAAAACATGGAGAAGCTGTATCCCAGTTCTATTTGTTCAAAATTATCAATTTCTCACCTTGCACAAGCTTCTTGCGTCGTTTTTCTTCCTCTTCAATTTCGTAAATGCGGAAGAAATATCGCTGCCAAAAAAGTTCTTCATCTTCAACATCCACAGGTACTATCAAGGGTCATACAAAAAAAGATGTAAGTACAATATGGCTTATATGGGATTGACAAATATATCCACCAAAGTATCAACGGAAAGAACCAAGGTGACATACCAAGCTTGGTCATGAGCGTTTTGACCTCTGGATATTCATTCAGCAACCGTGAAATTCGCTGTTGATATTCAGCAATGTTGAACGTCTGCAAAAAGGTCTTGTAGCGCTCCAAACCGACAATGTCATTATCGGGAATTGTCGTCAGAGGATCGGTGGTATATGTTGCAGGGTCCATGCGCAAGTTTTCCAGCATTGCTTCCTTGCGGCCAAACCTATAAATGCAAACGACGAAATATCTCTCTCTCTGTGTTAGCCATGGCTCCCTTTTTTCTAGTTCCCCGATGATACAAATTGCAGAAAACAAAGTGAGAGGCACATACACTGGCCTTTTGTTACGAGGGGTGACAGAGGCAGCGGCAGGTGCCGAAACAACAACGGCGGAATTAATAAAGTTGGCGACGTTTGTTCCAAGCTTGTTGACATACTGTTCAGCCATGAGGCCGTTCGTCTTGAGAGATTCGGCCGTGTGCTTCAAGAAAGCATCGGCCTCGCCAAGCTGCTTCTCGACGGCTGGTTGGAGAGTCTTCTTGAACAGCGAGCTTGCTGTACTGCTCAGCTCTTTGGTCGATGATGTCAAGGACTGTGATAACGTGTTGGCACGTGCAGCCGAGTTGGAGAGCAGGCTCGCGGCCGCTAAACCAAATGATTGGGAGGTGGTCTTTTGGCTGCGAGTGGAAGAAGAGGGCGATGATGCAGCCGATGACTGCTGTTCGCTCTGTTTGCTCTCTGTTGCTGGTGTTTCGCCTTCCGGAATGCTCTTCGCGCCTTCATCCTTCTCCTCTTTGCTTGTTTCAACTTGGTTATCCTTGTGCTCCAATCCTGACGATGATGCCGATTCTTGTGTTGAAGTAGAAGAACTTTCACCTCCTTGGCTAACAGGCTGTTTTATCCGCGAAAGCATATCGACCGAATGGGCAGTGGTAGGAAGAGGTGTAGAAGGCAGTGGGGGCAGATTGGTCCTTATACCCTCGACAGTCTTGGAAAGCGACTCAATGGTGGTCGAGCTCTCCGCCTGCACAGTCTGCACAAGCTCACTCAAGTCTTTTCGCGTCACGTCGACAAACTCATGCATGTCTTTCTTGCCCTTCTCAATGAGTTTGTTAAATGAAGCACCCCAGGAACTTGCCGACCCCCAGGAACCCCAGGTGGATGTCCGCTTGGACTCTGCTGGTGTGGAAGTAGAAGACGGGGTGAATGCGTCCTTGTCTTTGTTGCCCTCTGTGGCCTTAGTGGATGGTGGTGTTTCATTGATGGTGGGTGCACCCTCCTGGGGGCTCATGAATTGGTAAAGGTCATCCATGGTGAGAGAAAAGAGTGATGCTGTTAGGCCTTCCAAACGCAATTGTTACTCCTTTTCTGTTCTAACTCACACTCTGACCATTCGATTCCTATACCCAGTCACAGGGCTCGATATTATTCAAGGGGGAGCAATGCACAAAATTTAGACGTCGGACGCCAACGAAGTGTGGTATCGAGTATTAGATTATTGGGTTGATGGTGTTGACAAAGAATTATGTGGGAACTGACGTGGCCGAGAATGCCGGGGGATAGGTGGAGCGTTACTCTGATCGATATTAATGTGTGGCTGTGGCTCTGCCGCCTGTAATGACATTGAAATGTTAGTCGAATCAGGACCAGTTTGGATAATGGTTGGAACAGTATAATCTTCGACCGGTCTAGCGATGGTGATGGACCAGGGCTTCCGCGGTGAGGACTGGTCAATATTCTTCTGTGATGTCGTTCGAAGTCGCCATTTCTGCTGTTTCTTGGGTTTATCGCCGCAGTCTTCGCTCGGGCTATCCACCGAGTGTTCTTGGGAGAATGGTTCTACTTGATCGACGGATAGGTCCTCACGACTACCAGGAACCACTTGATTACCATCAAAGGCAATGGGGTCATGCGTACAGAACATGAGCATCGGCACTGACTTGTTTTTGGAGCTGAGTTCTTGGTGAATGGCCATGTATAGCGAGTTGGTGTAATGTGCTGAACAGAACCTTCCGGTGAAGTACCAGACCAGTACGAAGAGTGCGGTAAGCGCACAAATAATTATAAAGGCGGTCGTAGAGATCTCGTACGCGTCCTTCAGCTCAACGGTGTCATAAAGAATGTAGAGATCATCAGCTGTGGAACCTAGATTCTTATAAATGTGAACATTGTGACCAAGTGAGGCAAGATATCGTGTTGCATCGACGGTCGCTTGACTGAGGTGCTCTGCTGAGAACAAAGGTGCTGTGTTTTGAGTACCCTGGGATTTTGCTGTTCTAGGGAGATGTCGAACAATGAACTCAAGTTGATTTGTGGCGTTCAAGGAGTTGATGGGCCTTGGTTTCCGGTTAACGTCAGCCGAAATAGTTGGATCCATAGCTTGTGGTTTGACAAGGGTGAACGACGTCAATATGTAGGTGCAGATGAGGCCCGCGTTTCCCTGCTTTGTTCGATATTCCGATACACACACGAAAAAATCAACATCGGACGCCGAGGAAGGAATCTTGATGAAAAATGCCATGGTTGAGTTTTTGGTCCGTGTAAATATCCCTTGGTCGATCGCAGTATTCATAGGTGCTATGAGAGGTAGGAAGGCTGGGTTGTCTAGCATGGAGGCCGTAACTTTGCCAAAATCCTGTACATTGTTGACAGCAAACTGGATGAAGGTAGCGGACAAAACCAATGATTTATCTTCGCCATATTGACACTTGGTGGCGTAAGTCTTTGGCAGCGCGAGTATCCCATCTTTTGGGAACTTGAGAGACAAACTAGCTACTCTGTCTGCAGCGGTGGTAATTCGACTGCACATGAGTTTACTATCGGTTGCCATGATGGTTGGTTCGATAGTTTCGATCACGTTGAAACGATCACTCAAGGTAACAGGGGTTACCACCATCCCTGTACTTGAATCAAGCTGACGCACTGTGGCATTTAAGAGATTCCAGTTGAAGGATGGGGCAAGTAGATGCATGATATATCCTTTGCATTTGATGGTATTGGAAGGCATGTATATCCTCTCGGTGGAGTTGTTGAGGACAAAAGCTGTGGATTCGAGACAGGACGCTTCGTAAGGGAATGTTCGAGGTGTATACAGAGTCCTCGGGTTGGAAAGAGGATTTCGGCGGGTATCGTTAAGCATCCCTGTCAATGTCTCCTCCATAGTAGATTCAGGCTTGAGATATGTGGTCCAAAAGGAAGGATCCATCGAAATCAGCTGCGGAGTCAAGGATCTTGCGGTGCCAGATTTGCCCATTAAATCGGCACGAGAGACCAAGGCCATGAGGATGCTGCTGACAAATAAGGCAATGAAACTGGCAATCATCACCGCTGACATTGTTATTTTACTGGCTCTTGGAACAATCTGCCATGAACTCCAGAGAAGGTGGATCATCTCTAGGAGCCCACCAGCAATAGACCATCGGATACTGTTGGCATATTCGTCTCGAGAAAGTATGGCATATATTACTACAATGGATTCAATGAAGAGGGTAAAAACCAGCCTCACGAAGCCGGTAACGACGGAGAGAACAACAAAGGGTATACTAAAAATCATTAGGGTATGGAATAAGGTAGGATAAGAAGGAACAAAGATGTTTGCTTTTATTTTCCTTTGTATATTTATTGATGCTCACGCATCCCCAATATTCGTTACAACGTTTACTTCGGCATCGGCACAAAATGATTGGATGAAGAGAGGGTGACCAGAGAAAGGTGATTTCAGCTGTTTTTTTTGCGTTGAAACAGCGCCAAACCTCCTCTTGTGGAACAGTACTCCTCTCGACAGATATCTGCCAAAAAGGGCGAGATAAGGGGTACATTTGAAGGACAGTTCGGCTGAAAAAAAATAAGATATAGTGTACAGGTAGCTGGGAGGCTCCATAGAGTCTATTGTAGTTTGAACCATAGCATAATTTCTCTCCGCTCTTGTCGAAACTCTTGAACCTCATCTCGCAAGTGAGAGGGTATGATGGAAGAGAGAGTTCTTTGACATTATGCAATCAGGTAACTTGCTCTGTTCCTGCAAGATTGTGTTTCGCTCAACATGCACAGAGCGCACACGAATATAAACAAATTTCTCTTCCCATGGCCCATCTTTGTTCAAGCAAAAAAATTTAGCTCGCAATAAACATCCGTAGTTGCATAACAAAATTGGGGAAGGGGCCTCCAACCAAAAATATTTTGCTCAGGTACACCTCAAAGTCTCTTTTCTTCTTTTTCACCTCCAACTTTCACTTCTCCCCCGTATTGACCCGCCCACTCGCCCATCAACCTTGCCTGGCCCATAGACATGTTCCTTCCATGGTCCGCTCTCGCTCTGGATGCGTTTTTCCTTGTGTTGGACTTTTTGGCTGTGTTATGTTTTCAGGCTGCATTGGCGCATTATTCTCGTAAAGCTAGAGGCTACGCCCACAGTATTCGATGGATCCAACAGGGTGGCCTGTGGGAGTTGGCTACTGTCTTGAGGAACTCAAATATCCTGAAGGCGAAGGCTCCAATGCGGAAATTGCTGGCGACATTTCTCGCCAGTGGTACCTTGTCTCTCTTTCTTTTTGGTATTAAAGCACTTGCGAAGGAGAGTGTTGCTGAGGGAAACCGCTCACAAGAGTTGGTTTCTTCGAGGCAAGCTGTTGTCGGTCAATTTTCATGCGCACTCGCAGGATGGAATTTTCACATTCCCTACGACACTGAAGTGGAAGAAGCATTGACGATGGCGATCAACAGTACCATGGGCAATCCACAAGCGGTTTTTACAAAGCGCTACCATCCAACTGTGACTGAGTACGAACCGGCATGCAATCGATTTGACGTGAATACACCCGACAGAACCTACTCTGTTCTCCCGAATAACGGTTGTGCCACCATTAGCTTTTACCCTTTTGCTATCGATCTTAAGTCCAACCTCACGAGGATATACACTGTCCGAGGGTCCGCTGAGCGAGTCAGAGTAGTTATACCTCGGCTTGCTAATGCAGAAACCCACAAACTGGTTCCCAACACGGTCGCAGATGTGGGATTATCCGTTCGCGTTGATTATGGCGATGAGGCGTGCATGACACCAAACAAGAAATATCTGGTCCTCGATGCAACTCGTACTGGAATAACATCTTCACCAATGACAGCAATTACCAAATGTTTGCTCAAAACGGGTGAATCTATCATTTTATCAACGTCTGCCATCCGCTTTCTAGCTCCAAGCAACAAGCAGTTTCACGCCGTCGCCACCTCGTTATTTGGAACACAGGATGAGCTTGTGCAAGCTATGGAGGACTCTGTCAACAATAGTACCTTGACAACACTCCCTGCTAATGCGCTCGAAGAGTTGGTAATCCTGGAGATTGAGACAACAAATACTGAAGTAGTGGCACTGATGTGTATCTGGGCCAGACAGTCAGTGGCCGAGGCCCCCCACATCGCATGTGCATATACCATTACAAGTGTCTTAATCACAAAGCCTCTGCGGATGAATCCCAGCATTGCACAGCAACTGGTAAACAAGGGTCTCAATCCTTCAGATTCCCCTATCACGGCCATAATGACACTCTCCCACCTTCCGCAAGCTTCCACGAATCGTGTATCTTACAACATCCCCAAGATCCTCAAGGAAGCTGAAGCGGCAACACGGTATATTGCATCCCTTGGCAACAACTTTGTAGTGGATTGGGAGGGTTCGGCGCTCTATGTTATGTTTGACACGTTCGAGATCCTGAAAGGCTACGATGTACCACGATGGTTTTTCATCGCCGTCATCGCAGCCATGGTAGTCTGCTTTATACTTTGGTTTGGTACCGAAACCCTACTTAATGCTCGATACCGTGAATCTTTGTACGTGGCGGTGTCGAAGGAACTGGTAGGTGGTAAGCATGCGAAGCCTCGTCTGCATCGCTTTAATCCTAGGACACTCCTGTTTGATGGCCAATATCCACTAGTTGCTTCCACATCACAGATTGATACAATGGGGGTTGATTCAGAAGCTGATCGGCCATTTGATGAGAAAACACCCATCGATACCCTACCTCAGCATTTTATACACTAGACTTAGTAAGATACAAAAAAAAAACATAATGTATAATATATAAAATTTCGGTAAGCCATGGCTGCACGAGTGTTTTATACAGTCAGAGAAATCGGAGCGGGCATTCTGAAGAACAATGAAGCAATGCCATACGCCACTGATGACCATGCAGGTTACTCCAGGGACAAGAATAGGCCATTTAGGGTCTAATTCCCAAGACCTATTTATGGCAACTGAATTCAATGACATACAGCTGCTGTGCAAGAGTGGGATTACACCAGCAGGAACTATAGCCTTGAATCCAATATTTCGGATAGAAACAAATCAGGTGGTCTGTGCGACAGATTGCTGGTCGTTTAGAAACCAAGACAAAAGTCAGACTTTAGGCACCACTATTAGAAGCACCTCTATATCTCTGTGGTGGAGTTGCCTTGAAGTTCGCTGATATTATTCTTACTGTTGTTACCATCATCAATGTTGCCCAGGACAACGTTATCCTGCAGCGATATCGACAGCAGAATCTCGTGTATGTTCGTGTTTGTGTTTACTTTATTTTTCTCATCCAATCTATCAAGTCTATACTGTGTTTGGATGTAGACGTTCCAATACCTTTCGTCGTTTCTACAACATGAAATAATACTACCTGGAGTGAGAACTCGATCACGTATTGGTTTCCTCAATTATTACATATACCTTCAACGTAATCGTTGGCATTGAAAAAAATTAAAGCATGCTACCTCCACAAGACTGCCAAAGCCCTAGGCGTCTCATGTCCCTATCCCTTACAAAGTCTATGCAACATTTTTGCCCCAAGGAAGATCCCATACCTGATTTGACAGCCCGATATTTTATAAAAAGGGTGTTAACCAACCATTTTTACGAGATAAGAATGAAGAGATGAGTAGATGTGTTATTGGAAATAGTACAAACACATAACAGCCATTGTACTTCTGTAAAAACTTCACGCTTCTGTCATGGTGTGGGAGTGGCGTACAACTTGTTATTTTTATTTCAAAAGGGCATATATCCAACATGATATGCGAAGAATGAATAGAAAAACTATGATCGTCGGCTCTGAAGGAGTTGGCGCATAGCACGGATAAAAGCACGTTCCTTCAGTACCACAACACCCAGTGAAACGAAAAACAAGCTTACGCCAACAGCCAGATGGCCAGCCTTTTGGCGGAGGGTATACCATCCAATATATTGCTCCGAAAACGCCGTCGAAACAAACGCCATTAGGAACACCAAAAGGACCATTGGGTTCGGCAAAATCTGTAGCCATTGAACATGTCGGAACCGCTCCTTTGAATGGCCGTCATGGGCTCCTTCGCATTTTTCCGAGCCGTTGCAGAGATTCCGGTCGTAGTATCCCGACAGGAACCAGCAACTCCAAAGGATACGCATCAAAAGATTGACACAGTTGGCCAGCACAATACCATTGGCACCCATCCCCAGCAGTCCGGTCAACAAGGCGCCAGTTCCGCAAAAAACTGCCGAGAACCCGATCATCCAAAATGACAGACGGCTGAGTTCACTTTCAGAAGCGACGGCTTGGACCACAGCCTCAGTGATGCCATTCAGGCCCATGATCGGCACATAGTAGCAATAAAGTGCCAGCACTGCAGGTGCGGCGGTCGACCGCGACCAGGTCTGACCCACAACCAGGTCGATCAATGTTGCAGTGTAATGTGTACCAAAGGCGATAAAGATCAGTCCGAGCAGTACATGAAATTTCATGATTGTCAGCAGCAGATCACGCGATAGGATTAGATTTGCGCGTTGAGAGGATTCTAGGACAACCACTTCGTTCTTGCTTTCCGGTGCATGCGGAATGTCGCTCAGCAGTTTGCTGAACAGAGTACGGCTTGTTTCTTCCATTGGTTGGAAAAGAATACGTGCCACAAGTGAGCCTATGAGTCGTGAGAGTGAAAGGAGGAGAGTTGATTACTGACTGAAGCTGCAACGATAGGAGTATTACTAAAAATTACTAACAGCGATAAGATGGTCTTACCATAGTTGACTACAAAAGCGTAGACGCCTTGATCAGCAGCTGTCGTCATGCTTGCCATGAGCATCTTATCTCCCTCGGTCAGGATGTGTTTCAGTAGAGACTGTGCAGTCAATGTTCTGGATAAATTGAACAGCTCTGGGTCAAAGTAAAACGTCTTACGGCTGCAGCACCCGCGAGGCAATAAATTGGAGTAGTCAGTGATGGTCTCATACCTATCCTGGTTTTGATACCTCCTTTGACCCATAGTCATATTACACTTACTTGCCATCCTTATCGATCTTGACAAGTGGTCGAGGCAACAGCGCTTTCAGAGAGATTTCATCATCAGATTGTCCAAGAGTGTCGACATTTCCATCTGTTTTCTTTGCCTTGGCTACCATAGCCATCTTCTTCTCGGTGCTTCTGTTCCAAAAACTCCACAGAAAGCCTACTAAGATGATCCACCCATACACAAACTGGGCAATGGCAAATGCCAACACCCCCATTGAATTGGTACGTGTCAATCCTTGCATCTGCTGTTGAGCGCCATAAATAGTCAGTGCACAAGTGAGCACGCACCGCACGATAACGGCTGTGCCTTCAACCGAAACTCGTGTCTTGAACCAGAGCTTGTACTGTGCCACCATGAACATTGGTTCGGCCACCAACTCCACCAACGCAGCCAAGCCGTAGAGATAAATCGAAAGCCGATAGCCAGGAAACTTGGCCTCGCTCGCGTCATCGATTTGGGCTAGGAAGTAGCCAGCAGCCATCACCGTCATCAGTGCACCGACAGGGATCGGTGCATAGACCATGTTCACCAGCTTTTGTAGCCGATAGGCTTCTGAATGGTCCTGATGACGGAGATGTGGCAATTCATTTTTAGCGTCTTTAGTGCTGTTGTTTACAATGGCATCGGTGCTTTCGTCATGATCAGCAGCGTCGTCGCTAACTCGAATAGCAGCACAGCGAACTCCCTCCCGTGAAAGAAAAAGGATGGTGAGGAGTAAGAGCTCGAGCTGAACAGAGGCAATGCCAAGCGTTTCTGGCGAGGTAAAGCGCAAGAGCACTTGGTTGAGAGTGAAGGTCAGCATACGTGAAACAAACTGTAGCAAGATCAGGTACGACGCGCCTTTGACTGAGGATGAAAGAATATTCGAAGCCTGGGAGTCTACATTTCCTTGTGCTGAGGAGGTAGGGGACGAAGAGGATATAGAAGGTGAAGGGGTAGTGGAAGAAGCGGCATGGGTCGTCCGCTGTCGCAATTGCATGTCTGAATCGCCCATGTTGAATGATGATTCAATTACATTCATCAAACTGAACCTTAAGTTAATGAGCTGTGAAGTCACGATGAAGGGAACGACTAACGATGATGCAAGGCATAGACAAGTCCTCATCAAAAACTATATTAGAGCTACAAACAGTAGTCGATTGGCCAGCAGACGGGGGAGATGTTCTGGATGCAAATATTTATATTACATAGGCGATTTGGTTTCTCGACGAAGTTTCGAGCCAGGATGTTGTGTTTCATGAACATGATTATCTAATGACGATTGTCCGGGTGTATACTCCGTCGTACCTATCCTTAGGATACTCTGTAGCAACAGGCAAGACGCGACAAATGTAAAGTTGGTAATGCAGCTCTATGCTCCGGGCGAAATGCCAACAGATTCAATAGCCCATTGCCTGGTCCACTTTTCCCCATAAGGGCGAAGGTGCCGATTCGTGTGTATTTAGGCCCACCTTTCTCGCAACACAAGCAAACTAGTGGATACTGAATCTCGACAGCACGCTGGCAAAGCAACTGTACTGGAAAATACATAAATGTCATGAGTCTTCCAGAGCCACTTATTCGAACACTATCACACGGTATCATTCCATGAGGTTTATCGTAAGGAGCAGTAAATTAAATATTTGTTATCTGTGTATTAGAGTGGGGAGTGTGTAACCAAAAATATAAGAAATAGAGATGCGTTTATGCCATAATGATATAAGGAAGGCACAGAAGATTATATATGTTCATTAAGGGAGGAAAGATCATCACTTTTGGGCCATATGACGGAGAACCTCGAATCCAGCGGTGGTCAGTGTGACACCAGGGACAGTCCACAGGATACGGCTACCGAGGCCACGCATAAGAGTCCGCCAGAGAGCAGATGTGTTGTTGGCAGATGTAGAGGTGACATAGGAAGTTGCTGGCTGAATAGCCTGTGAGGGTGCATATGTAGTTGGTGCTGGTCCGAGCGGGCTGGTCGTATTCATGATTGGCATGGGCATTGATTTGGGTTGGTTCATTAAAGAAGACGGCGATGGAGTCTTCATGTCATTAAGAGTGTCATAACAAGTCATCAAGGGGGAAGAATTGGTGCAGGCGATCCGCTTTAGAGACTGGAACGCTGTACCTCGATTGGAGCTAGAGGAGGGGCAGGGCGTGGCGCTCGAGGTAGTTGAGGCAGGGCCGAGTGATGCAGCAAAGCGGCTAGCCATAGCTGGAGATGGTGGTGGGTATGGAATCGAGGGTGCAACTGTCGGTCGTAGAGCAGATCCTAGCTGTGGCTGCTTGGTGATCGGGTGGATGCGGCTCGTGAATGACTGCACGCTAGCGGTTGTTAGTGTAGCATGTTGGTAGTTGCGCGGCCAAGGCATGCCAGAAAGCACACCGAAGGTGGCGCTACGCACGTTATGCGCGTTCTTGTTGGGCGTCAACATCTGCTTAAGCTGGAAGGGAATGATATGTTGCAGGCGAAGTGCGGAAGAGATGGTCATTCCCGACCATTTTGTAGCAGGTATGGATGTGATGCCTGGTCTTGAGCAAGGCACTGTCGACCGGACATTTGCGGTTGGTGAGGAAGACACTGAGGATGTCACCAAGCCCAGGCCAGCTAGGCCTGACGATGCAGGAACTGTCGTCGACGTGAGTGAAGGGCGTCGCTTAGTCGGAAACAAAATGGAACTACCTGACTGGAGCTGGAGCGCTGTCTTGGAGGGATACATTTGGACATTATTGGTTGCCTTGATAGGCTGCGTAATCGTCATGGAGATAGGAGCTGATGCCTTCGCGGTTGTGGCGCTTGAATGGAATCGTTCTTGGACGATCTTCAACACTCCCGTAGAGACATGGCAGACTGTGGCAGAGAATACGACTGAACCCGAGACGCAAGCCATGTATGCTGGCAAGGGCATGGGTGATGGTATTGTGGTTCTCGAGTTCTTGAGATCCTCCCACCAGCCTTTCCAGAACTCAACATCTTTGTTCTGGCTCATGTGGCTGGGACCTCGGAAGAAGTAGGCGATTGATCTGGTAATCGAGGCTACAATTTGCTCAATATCACCATTAAAACGGTGCAACAGCTGCTCAAAGGATCGTTTGATGTCGAAGGAGTGAAGCCATCGGGCAGTTTGTTTGAGTTGCTCGTATGTGCCAAAGTAGATCATGGTGTATGGCAACAGTGTACCGACGTTCTTGAGGTAACCCGACCACAGGCCAGCCAAGCCTTCCGTCTCGAGAATGTAGCGTACTGCAGAAAGAGCTTGTCGAATGGATACGGGCACTTGCGATGGCCCGCCAGTTAACGTTTGCTGCATGGACTGGATCCGAATCATGGGCGACCAAATGAGGTTGCCCGAGGACTTCGCCAGCATTCCACTGAGGAGATGTGTTTCTGTATTGTTTGGGAGGAACAAACCATCCAGCTCGGGTGCATACACATCGATGAGCTTGTGTAGGCCGTGTTTGCAGGTATCATACGTTGTCAGGAATAGTGCCAAACCAGGCACTTGGAAGAACGACGTAAAGGTGATGCCTTGGTACAGCCCACGAGCCAATGCCGTGTTGGCCTTCCTGCTAAGCTCTTTTAAGCAGAGCTGCCTCTTTCCGGTGTCCAGTTCGCCATGGACGTTCCGTCTGCCATGATCAATAGATGGCAGTACATTGAGTCGGCCGGAGAGCTGCTTAGCAAGATGTTTAATTTTGGATCGTGTGTCACCATGGATACCAGGAGCAAACTGAATTGAGACTCTAATATTGTCCACTATACAAGAAAACATGAATAGATGTCAATTGTTGAGAGAAGGTAACCATACAGGGTAATTCAAATGATTTGCCAACTTCTGCCCGTCAGTGGAAAAGACTAGGTGAATTCTTGTCACCATGGACAGTAAGACTTTTCGTCGGTCTATATGTCATGACGAGTATCCTTTCTCCGAACTATACGTCGGTTAGAGCATGTGGTTAAGTGATAGGGGCGGAAGAAAGGCATAAAAACACCTACAGGGATGGATCACTAGTCTGGCGCATAGCGCAGCGACAGCAGAAGTCTTGAGGTTGGTGAAAGTATCACTTGGCATGGCTGAATGCCAGGTGGCACCATCAGTGTAGTGAAAGCGATGCAGGTGGTGGGTGTATTGCTTCTTCAGGAGGCAATAGGGAGAATGTTGTGCTCTCTCTATGGGGCTGTCGGGGTATATGTAATCTCAACAGTGGAGAAGGAAGAGTAGGGTATTTAGAAGGTCTGATGACCACAACAAAGAGAGAGGAGGGGAAGAGTGAAGGGAGACAGGACGACAAGAAAAAGAAGGCTAAAGATGGTGCTGTATGGCGCTGTACTGGCAAGCACCGTCTAACAAAGGAAAAGTAAGCAGGAAAATGGAGAATCGAGGAGATCAAGGAGTAAGAGCACGAGCTTCTATAAGAACACAAATTTGGCGGGATGTCAAGCATGGCAAGAGCCAATTTCGAGGGAGACATCCCAAGGGAGAGCAGATTATGAAAGGCAGGAGTAGCCTTTGGTTAGAAAGGATAGAAGGAAAAAATCGAACGAAGAACAAGATGAAGACGAAAAGAGATGGACTCGCAAGACATGCAAGTCCGAGGCGATAAGCTTGGTATCGTGTTCGTTTCCATGGATATATGGCGCACTTGTGTGCAGAAATGGATTGACTTCTGAGCAGAGAAGGGGTCGAGTTAGCCTTTTTCGCAGGGAGGTCAACACCGATAGACTTCATTTTTAATATAAGCACAAAGGAGGGTCAGGGATGCAATGATGGTTCCAACCATCTATTATTCTGTGTCTATCTTACTCTCTTTGTACTCTGCAAAGAGATTGTAAGGGGAGAGGTGTTATATAATATTATAGCTTTACAATGACGAGATCGATCGGGCGCATGGACCAACGAGCAAGCAGGCAAATATCCATGGAAATACAAAGCATGATCGAACACTCGGAAGGATAACACAACCACAAAGGACCAAATCACAGGTGAAGACCGTGTATATCTGGAGTTGGAGAGCCAATCTAAAAAGAACGCCTCAGAATAACCAACACAGACTTAGGAAAAGAATTCAAAGAGTATAGAAAAAAAACGACGCTGATGACAAAACAAACGAGAGAGAAGGGGTTCAATGGAATAACTAGCTGTGCAACGTGTGCCACGCACACCGTCTCTCGTCTCTTTGGACGAAGAGCCAAGTGGACTCCTTGTGGCTGTTGGTGACAAAGACAAGTTGAGCACATCTTTGATGACGTCTGGGTATGAGATTCAATCGCCTCCGAACTCTGTCCGACTGGGCCGGAGGGGTTGGCCGGCCTTTGGGACAAGCATCAATCCAGCCTTCATCGTCTCGCTCATTCCTTCCCTTCACCTGTCTTCATCACTATGATGGCCTCTTTTATCCGCCGGGCAGGTGTAGCTGCCGCCCGATCCCCCATTGTCCAAAAGCGCTTCGGCTCGCATGCCGCTCACCATGGTCCTGATGCTCCCCCTACCGTTGAAGGTACTATACTAAACGTTACCTTCTGCTCTAGACGAACCGCGGATCAGTAGCAACAACCCCCGTGTTTGCTCGAGCATTATTGCAGCTCTGCATGCAATGCAGATGCTATTTGGTTATTAAGTAATATATGCAACAAACAATGCATGACAAGACTATCATGAACTAACATGGAGCTCATTTCACGTACTCCTAGGCTTTTCGTCAAAGGGCTTCAAGGTTACTCTGGGCATTGTTGTTGGTCTGATCGCCTGGTCGCGCATTGATGAGCACTTGACCAACCAGGCCGAGGTAATTACCATTCGCCACAACGCTGTTGGATTCGAAGCAGGAATAGCCAACAATGTCTAGACGTTAGCATGAACCAAGGAAGAAGCATAGTTTCAGGATGTGGCAGCCTGACGGTTGAGACGCACACAGCAGTGACAATTTGTTCATCGAACTAGCAGCGCATATGCGATGACGATCGGCTGCACACTTGGTTGGCACATCAGAGACTCAGAACGACATCCTGGCAGCTGTCTTTCGTATCTCTCCAGTTTACTTCAATTGGACGTATTGAAATATCTGACGATCATTGTGCTTTTTTCGTATCCATCGTATTTTAGGAGAAGCACCCTTTCACTCGCTACATCGAATACTACATGCGTTCCGAAGAGGAGTCTGCCCGTTTGAACGCTAAGCATATTGAGCTTGCCCAAAAGGCTGCCGAGGACGCGTAAGTTTCTGATACGTGGACGAATCATGAGGCGCTCGAGAATGAATCCTTTTGAGCTGCAAGCAAGGACGGCCACACTTATCACTGGAAGCTAGTGCTTGGATTGGCGTCCGAGAGCGACTGAGATCATTCTTGCGCATCCTCAATGCTGCTAGGAAGGAAGCTGTAGCATACATGGTTCTTGATGTGTACGCGACTAATCGTAATGCCACTCTACTTTTCATCTTGTTTGTCTGGCTTTTATCGCATTTAGTAAGCTCTTCAATAGTTTGCAGACTCCTCCCAAGGTCCAGCTCAAGTACCCTGACCTCATTAACACCCCCTCGAACCGATCCCTCCAGCCTGGAAACAACGTGTCATTGGAGGGTGTTGTGCCCAAATACCACTAAATCCCCTTATCCTTTCCCTCTACAAGCTATCTCCTCCCTCCTCCATCATCTGCCTGTTTTATGCACCCATACAAATGCTTTTTGGAACAATAAAGCGAAAATAGACTGTATAACGATTGTGCATCCAATGTATGTTAGTGAGAATGTCAATTTCTTGTTGAGGGTGAAAGATAACTAAGACTAGGTCGTCTCAAGTCAGTAATGACCGTTGGGGGTAGTGATTGTAAAGGAGAGACATACTCTGTCCATGTGGAAAGGAGGCGAGGCCAACATTGGTCGAAAGATTTACAAAGGCACACATGGCCAGACTAAAAAAGAAACGCTAATTTTTTTTATCCTTTTATTCCACCCTTCTCCACCTCAACCATTCACGTTTTCATTTGTCTTCCATCAACACCACCCTCTCTGTTCTGAATTCTCTATTCACAATTTGACATTCATTTTGTCAGCATGAAGGCAACGCATGCCCTCTGGTTGCTTTTATTGTTGCAGTTGGCAGCAACTGTATCGGCGTCTGTGAAAATCGTCACCCTGCTGACCTCAGACCCTGCCTTTGAAAGGCTTATTAGAGCGTTGCAAAAGCACCGACTTATCCCTTTCCTTAACAACAGCCCGAGCCTCACCCTCTTTGCACCAACGAACAGGGCCTTTCAAAAATGGGATGCTGAAGGCCGTGAGGTCACCCGTGAGATACTTCTCTACCACATCCTACCTGAAACAGTATTGACAGACCAGTTTAAGGACGGCCAACTGCTTGAGACCGTGTTAGTCAAGGCAGGCTACTTGGGAGACAACAACGAAGGCCAACGTGTTCCTGTCGCCAAGCAGAGCTGGCGCCCAGGTCGACACTCGTCATGGACAGTGGGTGACGCAGAAATATTGAAGAAAGACTGGGTCGCCGACAATGGCGCTGTACAAGTTGTGGATCGACTTCTTGTTCCTCCTGAAGACATTGGTGAGTGAGAAAACGAACGGACGTCCCATGTGGATTTTCCCACCAACTACATGACGTTTTGTGTGTATACTCGCATCATCTTATACTAACCAGATTATGATACGATCAATTATTTCCATATCACGAAATAGTCGAGACGCTTAAAAAGCACACAGATCTCCAGTTATTGTATGATATTTTGGATGGAGCGGGCCTGGATGAGCTTTTGAAACATCACCGTCCGTTCACAGTATTTGCGCCAACGAAGAATGCACTGGACAAACTCAACCCAGTTCAAATCCAGTATTTGCGACACCCTCAGGGCAAGGATGATCTCGACATTACTATTCAGCATCATGTCCACGCCGGAGTGCTATACAAAGAGAACTTCGCACATGGCACGACAGGTGTGTCGACATTGGAGGGCCAAGATCTGATGGTACTGAATGTTGATGACAAATTTATGGTCGATAATGCAGAGATAATACGAAAAGATATTTTGGCCTCGAATGGTGTCATCCATGCCGTGTCTCGACCACTGTTGCCCAGCGCTTTGATCTGGACTGCTGCCAAGTACCTTATTGGGTCAAATGCTACCCGTTTCGTGACAGCCATGCGAGATGCCAATCTTGGACAGTACATTGACGATCCAAATGCCAGTTTCACTATTTTTGCTACTCGCGATGATGATGACACTGACTCGTTTTGGTCACTGCAAAACAAGCAATCGGAGAACACTCGCGATCTGCTAAAATATCACATTGTCCGCGGTCGTATAACTCCAGATGATCTGAAGGATGGACAGCTATTCGCAACGGAATTGTCGACTACTGCACTCAATGATGGTGCGCAACGTTCCAAGCTTACCATTCAACAGTCGCGGCGACAGAAGAGCCTCTACTTGAATGGCATTAAGATTATCGGAGAACCCTGTATGTAGACTATTTTTCGAAAAGGCGACTGCACATGTACATGCCATCAAACTCATTTCACTGACATCTATCCTCTTTCCTTTTTTTTATTTTAGTACAAGTGGGAAAGTCAATGATCTACTTTATTGCCAAGCCATTGGAGCTTCCTCCAAAATTGGTCAAGTTGATCAAGGCGGACGAAAAGATGAGTGTCTTTGCTAGCGCGTTGAAGGAGACTGGACTGGACCATCGATTGTCTGATGCCCGTGGTGTGACAGTATTTGCGCCCGACAATGCTGCCTGGGAGTCGTTGGGAGTTGTCACAAATTATCTTATGAACGCGTCATCCGTTGGAAAATTAGAACAAGTGGCCATGTACACTGCCGGCCTCCGTGTGCTTTATTCTTCCGACATCAAGCAAGGCCGAACTACTCTGATGACAAGTGCCTCCGAAACACTGTTCCTCGAAAAGACCAACAATGACGAGATCTATGTTGGGGAGGGTCGTTTGGATCAACATGCTCAAGTCGGTGGACGTGTAGTGCAGCGTGACATTCTTGTCGACTCTGGAGTGGTTCACAAAGTTTCTTCGGTTGCCCTGCCTCCATCGTTGGAGATCACTCTGTATAATGTCCTGCAGGGCGCTGGCGCATACACCTTCCTGCGTGCCTTTGAATCTGCCAATATCACTAGTATCCTGAAGGAATGGGATCAGGATTATACTATTTTTGCCCCCTCCGATCAAGCTTTTGAAGAGGCTGGCCTGAAGGGCGCATTGAACGATCGAGATTTTGTAGCCCTCCTTGTGCGTCTTCATGTAGTCCCAGGAAAGATTATTCGGTTAGAGGAGGACATCGACGTGGACGAGGCTAGCTTGCTCAACGACGATGCCAAACTGTCGTTCCGTGACATCCATGGTGATGGCAAAAAGTTTGGTGTTCGTGTCAAGGGAGCACGTTCCAAGAAAGAAGCCCGCATTGTTGCCTTTGGCAAAGGACACCCGGCACGGCCTACCGACGATAATGGTGCTCACTCTAAATTGGGCTTGAAGCGGCAGTTTCTGCAGGAGCCGCATGCAATTAGCTCGTTTGACCGCGAGGGCGAGCACGAGCCTCAACATGGTGGCATTGTATACGTTATCGATCGCGTATTATTGCCGAGCGACGTGTCTCGCCTAAGCCAGGCCTGGATATATATTTGCATGGTGATGCTTGCCTTGGTTGTGGCACTGGGACTTTGCCTTTTGACGGCAGCGGGTGTGCATGCACTTGTACAAGAGATTCGTCAAATTGAAGGCTACCAACAGGTGCCTCAAGACGAAGAAGCCGCCGCCACTGTAGCCGACGGAACGGCAGTCACAGCAGATACAGTTGCAACGGAGGGTCATGAAAACGACACTGCCGCTACCAACACCAATGCACCACCAGATGCCACTGCAGCAACCAATGAAGAGCGGTCTACACAGTAGTAACTTGGATTAAATGTTCTGCTTATTATTTTCAAATGAAAAATGGCCGTTAATTGTGACTCGCTTCAGAGTCGATTTCCAAAACTCCTTTTATGTTGAGAGGGGAAGCGCACAGCCATCCTATCGTTCGAAAAATCTTGGCAAAAAAAGGTTATCCACCCTTCTTTTCTTTCTCTGCTTAAGCATCTTTGAAATACCCCATTAGTACCCATCCATATTGCAATGGCATCTCCAGGAGGCAATGCACAATCACCGCTGCATCAGCAGCGACAACATGCCTTCGACTATGATGCAGTATACAGTGAGTCAGGCACTCTACCGCCATCGTATGAGGAAGCCATTGCTCAATACGAACAGTCGCTGAGTCCCGAGGAGCGCCAGCGTCAACGCTTCCTCACCGAACAGCGCCAGCAGCAGGAGCCACGTCCACCTAGCGTCGACTTGCAGCCCGAAGACCACGACCCAGAGGACGAAGAAGCCTACAATGAATCGCGCCCTCTACGCCAGGGAACCGTACCAAACACCTTTGCTCAAGTCACACATGCGCCTGCTCCAGAGCTACCTTCGTCGAGCACAGCGGGGCCATCGTTGGCCTACGCCCCTCCTCCTCCACCCATGATCCCCGGAGCTCACCTGCACCACCCACACCACCATCTCCATCACCCACACTTTGCACCTCACTATGGTCCCTTTGTACCTCCTGGACCCACATCGACAGGACAAGCTCCTGACCCAACATCGGCAGCATACCCAATGGCACCGAATGGTGCTCCTTATCCACCGCCAGGTCCATTCCCTTTCCATGGCCCACCACCACCGGGCGCATTCCCTATGGCATCCAGACCAAGTCCTTCGCCGTTTGCTGTAGATGCCAAGCAGCCCATAATGCCTCCTTCAGCACCACCTTTGGGATCATCATCAACTTCTTCCGCACAGCCATCGTCATCGCCATCATCATCATCATCAACAATAGCAGGAGCAACGGGCATACCTGGAGAACCAAGCTACCAATCAGCCTCACCGACACAGGGGCGTGACCTGGTCAAAGTGGATGATATCTCGATCGCGACGTTCCATAGGACCAAAGTGGGTGTTGAGTCTGAGGATCCAATCTTAGAGGATCCGTACCAACTCTACCGCTTCTTGGTCGCACATAATGACCGGCCGAGTCTGCACGTACTGATCACAGGCCATCATACCGAGCGGCGACACTCGTCCAGTAAGGATAGCGACGGGCATGTATCGACAACAACGTACACAACCAAGGTTGAAGATTTTAAGATCAGCTTTGACTTGTCGGAATATGTGTCGACGGTTGGCACGCTGTACACAGTACCAAATCCTAAGACTGGACGCAAGCAGACCCTGCGGGAAGCTATGGAAGAGTATGCTCAGGACGATAATGCGTTCAAGGAATTCCACATGGAGAAGGTAGGATATATGCTGTCAATCAGAGTCTCGTACAAAAACAAAAAAGGTGGTATCGGAGGTAATTATGTATGATACTTTAGTTGCTGATTTCTCATCTCTTTGGTTGTCGCGCTATTAGCATGTCGTATGGGATTACGAAGAACTCAAGAAGGCTATCACACATGCCATCCGATCAGTACATTACCGCTACACAATCGAGATCTCGTTCCCGACACAAAATTCCAAAGTGATTGTGCGCTCAGCCTCGCCCGCCGCCACGTTTATGCGTAATACATGGACCAAGGTCTTTTGCTGCCTCACTTTGATTGGAGCTATTGCCTACCCCTTGGTATGTTTATGTTTACGTTTATGGAGCATCATGAAGAAATGAGGTGATAGTAAAAGGAACTATGAAAAAGAAACGTACAAAAGACTAATATTTGATGAACTTCTTAATCCATTTTTTTTTGTTTGGACGACCAGCGAGCATGTTATAAACGTGTTAAAGACAAATCCGTACGGTCATCGTTCAACGTCAATCTTACTCCACGCGAGTTTTACAATATGCATTACTGGGACATTGTCAATGCCGTTCAATACAAGTAAAATACAATACACATATATAACCACCAAAAATCGCAAAATAAAAATATTTGACATGAATGCCTTTTTTTAATGCTAGGGAGGAAGTATCTACAAATTTAAGGCTGAACGTTCTGCATACTATCTTCTTTACTTGCGGATGTGGTCAACATTCTCCTTGAACCACTGGACAGTCTCGGTCAGGGCAACATCGAAGGGAGTGAACTTGAAGTCGGGGTTGAGACTCATGAGCTTCTTGTTCGAGGCAGTCTTCTTGTACTGACCATCGGCCTTGGAGGTGTCGAAGGAGTATTCACCAGTGAAGCCCATGGCCTTGACAATAGCGTCACCGACCTGCTTGATCGAGACCTCATCAGCCTCGGGGACCGACAAGATCAAAGGAGTGATCTCCTTGTACTCACGCAGAGTCCAAATGAACAGCTTGGCCAAATCACGCGAGTAAATGAACTGGCGAAGAGGGCGACCAGTGCCAGCCATCACGAAGGGGGTACCGTTCTGCTGGGCCAGGTAGCACTTGTGGATCAAGCCGGGAATGACGTGCGAGTTGACCAGGTGGAAGTTGTCATGAGGACCAAACACGTTAGTGGGGATGACCGAGGTGAAGTTGCAGCCATACTGGTCATGGTAGGCACTATAGTGGTAAAAACAAGGAGAACAAAGTGAGTAAGTATATGAGTTGCAAAAATAGAAGGAACGCGAAAAAATAAATCTAAAATTGAAAGAGCCAAGGCACAGCTCGAGATAAAGACCCCAAAGCTCGTCTAGTTGGCACCAATTATACAGCCAAAGTGAGCACCACCATCAACGGCGGATCGCTCTCACTGAGCACCGGCTGAATATTCACTTATTAGCACCACCAGTCATACCGGTTCATGACGTCGACCATGCGCTTGGAGTGCGAGTAGCCGTAGTTGGAGTCATGGGGAGGGCCATTGTGGACCATGGTCTCATCGATGGGGTAGGTGGTCTTGTCGGGGAAGATGCAGGTGGACAAGCACGAAACGACCTTCTTGACCTATTGGTGAACGGTGCAAATAGTAAAGATTGGACGAGTTGCATGAGAATTTTGAAAAACAAACTATTCCCATCCCTTAATAAAGGTACCCATCCCCACCTATTGTCCTTCCACTATGTAGTAGTTAGAAGAATAACAATGGGGGAAAGTCTATTATCATCGGTCTACTTACGCCAAACTCCTTTGCATTGTGGAGGACGTTGTCATTGATCAGCAGGTTGTCGCGGAAGTAGTCGAGGTTGGCAGCCATGTTGCCAAAAAGACCACCGACCTTGGCAGCCAGGTGGATGACGTGAGTGGGCTTGTACTTTTCAAAGATGGCCTTGGTCTGAGCAGGGTCGCTATACAATACCAGTTTGGGTCAACACAAAACAAGGAAATAGTGTTAGACTCAACGGCAGATGGAGGGATTCTAACCAAAACCCTTTTTTTATTGTGTTGATGGTAATGAAGCCATGTGATGAGAAGACCAAAACTTACGTGAGGTTACCGTCCTTGGACGAGAGGAAGATCCACTCCTCATCCTCGTGCTTGCCGTACTTGGGGTCAGTCTCATTCTGAATGACCCACTCGATGGCCTTGCCGACAAGACCAGTACCACCGGTGACGAGGATGACAGACTTTGAAGGAGACATGATGGAGTGTGGAATGAAAAGCGGAAGAAGGTGAGAAAGTTGAGTTTCGTGGAATTGAGAGCGTTTCTATTACTGAGGTGAGGCTGGTCCCTCCCAAAGCGGACATTTCTTGCCCCCTCTCACCCACCCCTTGGCAAAGGCCAGCCAGCCAACCAGCCAGGGGCAATGAGTGATTTTGTCCCTGAGAAAAAAAATTGGTAATAGCTGAGGAATCAATCCCTATTTTTGTTAGACTATCACACCAATCTTTCACGCTCTGGCACCTTCCAAACTCTTTGCAGGCTATCCTTCTACATCTCTTCGATGCTAGCCATGCCAACTAACATGTCTTACTAATCAATGACAGCCGATTGATCTGGTGGCTCATACCCTGGCTGCAAGGACACTAGCTGAATCCATCCAGTGTCAGTCCTGTTGTTTGCCATTAGTAACACCACTAGCGATGGGCCGTATTTCTCGGCAAAGCACTTGTAGATTGCAACTTTTTTTTTCTTATTCCATATTCTGCAAAAGACTGAAGGGGTGAGGCAGTCTCTTCACATATATAGTTGATCATTCGCCGGCGTGATTGATGTAGGGTGACAGTCCAGCAAGGACTCTACGCTTCTTTTTAGGTCAACTGCGAATGCCCAAAGCATCCTTTACGTAGACTGTAGAGAAGGATAGACACTGCTTCGCTTTCTTCCCTGATGGCATAGATACTTGCAGTAAGTTGGGCATCCTTCTAGCTGGCAGGGACACAGTAAATTTTTCTACGAGGGACGATTTGGTGGCCATAGGTGAGAAGCCCCTTAATTATGATCCAACAACCCCGCCTTCCCAAAACAACAACGATCCGGACATGCAAGCAAGCAAACCCCAGAAGCCTCTGCATTCATTCCCCTCATCACTTCCGTAAACACGATGCCCCGCTCAGCTTGGAAAGGTCCCTTTTTCGTTGCTCTGCCTGGTCTGAAGCAGGCTCTGACGCAAAACATCCCTGTCCGCACTAATGCTCGTGCCTGCACCATCATTCCTTCTTTCGTTGGATTGAAGTTCCAGATTCACAATGGCAAGGATTACGTGCCTGTCACCATTACCGATGAGATGGTCGGTCACAAGCTCGGCGAGTTTGCTCCTACTCGGAAAAGATTCTCTTACCGCCAGACCAAGAACAAGTAAAGATATGTGTCCAAACGGATCTACTTTTCCTTATCTTTATCCTCGGATGTTCTTTTGGTCGATCAAGTTTATTTTCCAGCGGAAGATGGCGTTTTGAATAATTCAGCGAGGACAAGAACGGAACGGAGGGATGTAGAATCGAACAGGAACACCAAAGAACAAGATTGCTCGATTATCTACGCCCTTTCTCTTTTTCCCTTCTTTCGTATACTTTCGTTCAGTCAATCATTTCGTTTTCTTTTTTCAGTGTACTACCATCATTACCCATTCAATCAAACATCGTTTTGCTCTTCACATGACCTTTAAATCACTTGTTTCCCTAGAAAAGGGTCTCCAATGCTCCCACTTTCTTTGGATCCCACTCATGCACAAGTGAATTTAATAAACCTGTACTATATATTCCGCGATCTGTGTAGTGAATATGTGTTTGTTCAGTTGACATTGAGACATGATTTACATGGTCATGCACGTTATAATAATTGTTATTCGGGCAGATCCATGTCTGTCCTATGCCTTAGAGAGTGAAGGCTAAAATGGTAATCTACTAGTTTATACAGCATGAGTGTTATTAAGTCAAAAGATTATATATTCACCATTAAAAGTTACACATGCCACGATAATTAGACAAAAAGAAACGAATGGCAGACAGACATCATGGAGCAGCGCAAGTAAAAATGTTTATTCCAATTTCCTTTTTCCTTTCGAAAAGAGAAAAGAGTTAACAAAGGGGTTGAGGTGTTGAGTTGATGAAGGGAACAAGTTTACTTCTTCTTGGGGGCCTCGGCCTCAACACCAGCAAGGACAGCGCGCTTCTCGGCAATACGCTCGTTGCGGCGGGTGCGGGCAGCCTTGGTCTTGTTGCGGTGAGCCTCAGCCTGGTCAGCGATGAGCTTGGCACGGAGCTTCTCGGCCTTGACCTTGTGGATGTACTCCATGAGGACACGCTTGTTCTTGAAGACGTTACCCTTAGCCTTCATGTACAGGTTGTGGTACCTGGAATCATTCAAAAGTAAAATACCATACTTATGGTTAATTGAATTATCCTTTACAAAAATAAATACTCTTTTTCAAAGATATTTCTCTTGTTTGCTTACATGTGCTTGTCGATCTTGCCAGTCTCGCGGTACTTGCGGAGAAGGCGACGAAGGACACGCTGGCGGCGCATCCAGAGGACCTGGGAGGGCATACGAGCCTCAGCGGTACCCTGGCGCTTACCAGTGCCAGAGTGACGACCAGCACGCTTGGCAGCGAGCTTCTCGCGGTGGCGGTAGTGCGAGAGCAAGGTCTGGGGCTTCTTGATGATCAGACCATCCTTGATGAGCTTACGGATGTTCTGGCCTGATAGTTTTTAACATATTGACAATGAAAACGAAGTCTCCCAGTTAGCGATCAAGAGAATAAAAAGGCAATAAGAAAGGATTGCTCCCGTAAGGTCGAATGGTAGTTGAAGTTTAGACACAATGATAGTAATTGGCGCCGAAACTCCCGTACTGTCAACCTCGTGTGAAATGCTGGCTGAAACAAAACTCCAGAGTAAAATATATATCTCAGTTGCAGAGCGACAACGAATATTTTGTCCATGAATAGAGGCTCGTCATCAACCACAATTATTGCTGAAGAAAAGTGGTGGTGTCGTAGACTGAAGAGAAACACTGTAACAACTCCAACAACAGCACCACACGAACGACTCAACAGCTTGGAAGAGGCGCATCAATAATTGAAGACCAAATTGAGGTCGACCAACCAACTAGCGCCTTGAGTCTGTGTTGCTGTGCTGCGGATATTTCCGCAATAGAGAAAGGGGGTTGTTGTGCGGTTGGCTCATTGCTGTGACAGCGCAGACGGCGTCAAGATGAAGGGTCAGGTTGATGATGAGGCGTATAGTGCTGGGCATGACAAGATCCTGCTTCCTCAAAGTGATTGATTTTGTCCCTGATCTTGCTGGTTGGTGCTCGATTACTTACGAGAGTTGGCGTTAGCAATCTCGGTGACCTCGTTGGGGTCAAGCCAAATCTTGCGCTGTCCGCACTTCAGGACGGAGGCGGCCAAACGTTTCTGACTGCTCAAAGAAACCCTGTTGTTGGAAAGATAAAAGCGACAAGCAAACAATCAGCAACGGTGGTTGACGTCTTCATCAGACTAAAAGAAAATACTCCTTGTTCATGAGGTGTTGTTGTTGGAAAAGTCGCTGAAAAGTGGAGCAACATTCTGGCAGAGTTCCCCCATGGTGATTGAATGCAAAATCAAGACTCTGACATGATCCAATCATGATGTGATCTTCATGGTGATCACAGTCGTAGAAATGATGTAGGCTGGATTGTGGTGTCCTGATGGTGATGATGGTGAATCCCTCCAATGCTGCAGTTCTCCAACGATGTTGCCTCTACCCCTCTCATACATGTTGAATGAATCGGCGGACGAAAAAGGAGGAGCTCAAACTCTCAGAGAGGCCTAGATATTTCATCCATCCAATTAATTTAAGGGGTACGAATTTTTGATCTCGCAAATTTTTACAACCTCCCTCCCACTGGGTTAAAAAACTTGCCTGAACACGCATCCAATCCCACGTATTCCAATATGTGCAAACATAACAGGATGTATGGTCTACAAGACCTCAATGTGAAGAATAACGTTTGTCTCTTCGGTGTCAAATACAGAACATGATAACCCTCTTTTGTGGAATGCATATCAAACGAAAACTTTTGTGTCTGTCCTTTCTTTCTCCAAAGGTAATGGAGATACTACTTGTGCTTATTCCTTTAGTAATTATTCACGAAAGCAACGTGAATATGCTATTACGCGAGGATTTGGTAAACATTGTCAAATATCAGCTGTCACTATAGTCAACTTCAATGTTAGACGCAAGCATGTGGAAGAAATATTTGTTCTCTTTTTAACATTCAGTTTATCTACTGATTGAATGGTATAAACAGAAGCGCTGGTAAGTGAATAGAAAAATATTGGATCGTTGTAGCTGGTGCCAGTTCCATCATCATTTATCACAGTCATTTGACGCGTATCTCCAATAAAAATATTGAGAAATAAATACATAAAAATACTAGTAGTCTGCATTTTTCTTCTTTTTTTGAGTGAAAGTCAAGCGTTTTACAACTCGAGAAGCATGTACACTTGGGATGACCGTAGTTAATTTTAAGACAAATGCTTCAAAAGAATGAAACTTCGTTCTACTTGCTACAATGTAGCATTAGAAATTATCGGTCGCACGGAGTGGGTGGTTGGACATTCAGTATTTCTGTGGACTAGTCCTAACAAGTGTTGATATCTCGTTACACGAAGGTAGTGAAAATGGTAAAGTCATTTGAAGATTTGGGTGTTAAGTCTCATCACGTGACTCTGAAGATGTAAAATTTCACAAGCGATAAAAGAATCCCCCAAAGAATCCTGATACGACCTCTTTTGATTTCCCAAGATGGTACAGATACAGTGGCGAGGCTGTTAATCCATCCGTGGCGGCGACCATCCATCGATCAGACAACTCTGGACAGCAGCTTGGAAAACGGCCATCAGCGTATTGTCCATGCTCAATAATGACGAAGCTATTTCGCTGATGGTCGTTATGCTCCATCGGAATCGTTATTCGCATGACTGGTGGCCGTGGAAACTGGCTGGCTGGACGAAGGAACTTTGTCGAAAATCTGAAGGGCTGGAGTCGCAAAGGAAGGACTTGCTGATTTCAATACACTATGGGAGCCATTCATTAACTCCAACACACTCTCGCCTCTCCACCTTTTCTCCTTCACCATACAGTCTCTCCTTGTGCCCGAGAAAGGACAGTTCCAGCATATTCTTCGTGTTCTTAACACGAACGTGGAGGGCAAGAACAAGATCATGTTCGCCATGGTAAGACTATGATCCACTGAACTCATCAATCTTGCGTCCCGACGAAGCGTAGAGGCTGACTTATCGTTTGTTTACTTATTGACCACCGTACATATAGACCAACATCAAGGGTGTCGGTCGTCGTTATGCCAACTTGGTCTGCAAGAAGGCCGATATCGACCTGAAGAAGCGGTGCGTAATCACTAGTCGGGCATCAGTTGGGAGGCATTACAGACGAACATCATCAGCAAGCTGGAGAGTGCACGTGTGATGTGGAGGATCAGGATAAGATGTCTTGTCAAACGGAAATAGTTCACTCGGCATCAGCAAACACCACTGCATCACAAAGCTCGAAGAGTTGAGCTACACTGACCCCCCACAGAGACCCACCAGCATACACACCTTATTCCTCTTTCACACTCCACTCAACTACAGCAGGACAGCGTTTCCTAATCACCACCATCGTACGCCCCGCAAATCCACCCACGTCCCTGGGCTATCGAATGTTGGACCCACTATTGTTTGCATATTGTTGACAGTGTTAATAGTCTTTGCATGAGGAGACGTACCATTGGCATAGATATATCAGGAAGCAGCAATTAGAAGGATTGAGATAATTTGTGCATTAGCTGGAAGGCTGGCGCAGCAGGTGGAGGTCGTTTCCGGGTTCATTGTGAGATTTCTCGGCAAGACGACTAATATCTGCTTCATATATTTTGTTTCTTTTACAGTGCTGGTGAGCTCACCAACGAAGAGCTTGAGCGTCTCGTCACCATCATGCAGAACCCCACCCAGTACAAGGTTCCTCAGTGGTTCCTCAACCGTCAGAAGAACTGGGTTGATGGCAAGTACACCCAGCTCCTGGCCAACGGTCTTGACAACCAGCTCCGTGAGGACTTGGAGCGCCTCAAGAAGATCCGTGCTCACCGTGGTCTGCGTCACTACTGGGGTGTCCGTGTCCGTGGTCAGCACACCAAGACCACTGGTCGTCGCGGTCGCACCGTCGGTGTCTCCAAGAAGAAGTAAACAGTAAGTTCTCCGATCTTAATGCTACTTTATAAAAATATTCTCTTTGGATGCTCCATTACATCGCGCGCCAGCTGCTAGTCTATTCTCTGCTCTCCCCGAATGATGTTTCCAAAATTCTTATCTACATTGTCCGACAATTCTTGAGGACACCACTTCTTGGCTGACCCAACAACCTTTGCTACAACTCTAATGTTGCAAGGGAGCATGAGAGCGAGAAACTGCAGTATTGGCATGTTTGTGTGAGAGAGACTTTCCAGGAGAAACGAGGCTGAAAAAGATCCTCGAAACTGGTTCGCACAAACATTTCTCGTCACTCATCGCCTAACTGTCTTGATTTCTTTGTTTCTTTTTATCACTCATGTGTTCCATCATTGAATAGTGCTGACACTTGCATTCGTTCTTGGCCTAAGAATAAACTACTCTTCGAACATTGGAGAAACCTCTCTTTACTTCATTTATCCGCATACTTATGTCAGTGGTCTTTATGGATGAACATTCCCTGTTGTACCTCCCCCTCCCCCTGCTTGTCTCCTAGGACAATCTTCGAATTGGGAAAGATTAGGTCTCTCCGGTACAGTTATCGCCGGAATTTCTTCGCAATCCCCCCCCTTTTTGCTGAGCTTGTGAGCAGTATGGGGTTTTAAAAGACATGCAAGGTTGCATGCTAAAAGCATGAAGAATGGCATTTCATTTTCTCTTTTTCTTACCTCGTCCCCTTTTTTCATACTACATTCCTTAAGTGCCTATTCCTCTGTCCATTTTGCTACCAATAAGGTAGCCTTCGTATTGACAATTCTATAAGAACGTTAAAAAAAGAAGCAATGTCGGTGGCTCATGAAGGACGTACCTATCAGCCAAATACAATCCATGAAGAGCAAAGAGAGTGGTGGCCCCGTGAGAAGGGAATTTCTCATCTAGGTGGTAATGATGATACCCAGGATGGCTCTGACCACTCAGATGGCACCAACCTAACAGCACAGAGTACCCTCGGACAGTACACCTGGCAATGGTCAGCAGATAGCACCAAGCTCAATACGTCCCTAAACCCGAGCCCCGGGGCTGTTGACTTTCAAAAAGACGATGGCCATGCCATCCGTGATTCCTATCCCTATGAGAATACTGGCAGTAGCTCTATCGTCTCTGGAAGAACAAGGGCCATCGGCAGCAGCAAGAACATTGTAACAGATTCGATTCAGGGCACAAGTGAGAGCGAGGCGACCAATGAATTTTCGCTGTCACAGACTGACCAAGGTGAGTGGACAGAGAATTCAAGGATGGGGTTGAAGACACAGGACACACAATCTGAATTGACTGGTATTGAAGAACGCGAGAGGGAAAGCAGAGGAGGGGCAGGAGCTGTGGATACCCTCTTGAAACTGAGGGATTACCGCAGCGGATGAACATGGCCTAGAAAGAAAGGAAGAGGAGAGGCAACGTCCTTCTCACTTTTTCCTCGTCGTCCCCTCTCCCCTCTCATTACCATGAGTCGAAGCAAGTCAAGGGCGCTGCAACATGAGGCAGCTTTTTCTGCCAGGAAATGGTTGATTGCCCTGGGGTATGGATGTCCAGTCCTGGCTTGTCCTCGTGCCTGTTGCCATTCTTCCTTTCCCTTTCCTTCCTCCTCTCCCCTCTGCTTCTTTTTTTCTTTCCTTCTCTTTCTTTTCTTCTTCTATCCTGTTCCCACCTTCCCCCATTCATATCCCGACGTCTTCTACTCCTTCCAGTCCCAAGAGTGCTGTTCCCTTTTCAATCGTGTTGACTGCCCAGTTGGTGTGTGCGCGTGCGTGTGTACCTGTTTGACAGTCTGCCAGTCTGTACAATCCATCATAGCCCCCCTCTCCTCACCCCACTGGACACACCCCATGTGCTATTGAACCAACTAAGCAACTAAGAATCGCCCTTGTCTTCACTTTGCCTGAACAAGACACACCCTCCACTCTTTTTTTTTCTTCTCTTCTGCTTCCTCAACTGCCGTTTCTTTCTTCTACTTCTTTCTTCATTGGCATTTACATTGCAAACCACTTCATTTCTTCTCATTCCTCCAGATTCCCGTTCATTCGCTTGGCCAGACAAAGTGGAGTCCATCAGCTCGTCGCCACAGCACCCCCTTCTCCTGCACCACGGCCACCACCACCACCACCTCTACCGCCGCCAGCCCGACTCTCTCCTGTTTAGTTCTTCCTCGTCGTCCTCCACTGCCGCTGTTGCTGCTGCTGCCTTGCATCATCATCACCCACACCCCCACCCTGCTTCTTCCCCAACAAGGCACCACCTATTCCTTGTTGCCGCTTCTCCTCCTCACGGTGTTTCATCTTGCGCGCCTGCAACTTCCGGTGCACTCTCCGCGGTCTCTCTGTGTGCTCGCAGCCTGACCAAGCTACCCCTCAAGCTTCTCATAATCATTGACCCTGTCCAGCTCGAGTCTACAGGCCACGTCTACTGGCACCTAGACCTTGGTTGCATCCGCTCGAGATCATTGTCGAGCCTACTTGTTGCCTACTCGATCCCTCTATTGTGCTTATTGACGCCTCGACTGGTGCTTCCTCTTGGAATCTTTCAGGTCTTAAGTCTCATTGCTTCTCACACATCATCCCTGCCCACGAACCCTGAGGACGGCAGCAGCCCCTTTAACTCCATGGATATTGCCCTTGCCACCCATCAGCCACCTCGCTCATCTCCCTCACCATCCGGTCAACAAGATACCCCCTCCAATACTTTGTTGTCTCCTTCTTCGGCTTCGTCATCGTCTGCATCAATGACGGCCATGTCCTCCCTGTCATCGCCTACCTCATCAACAACAGTCGCACAGTCTGCAACGTCATCCTCGTCTACCTCGTCCTCTACTCCATCCATGTGGTCTGCCTCAAACGAAGACCCTCGTCTATTCGCAACCCTGCCCCAACAACGCATGCCACGACCTCCTGTTCTTCCTCGCCTGGTTGAATCGGGTGAGGGCAGTACAGCTCATTATGCCCATGCCTTTACCAGCCAACCACCACCAGCGTCATCACAGCCACAACCACAGCATTACCATCACCTCCAACAGCATCAACAGCACCAGCACCAGTTTCAGCAACATCAACCTCCGCACCACCACCATCACGACGATATGGAGGGGGATGAAGATGAAGAAGAAGAAGATGAGTACGACGAAGAGAATCGCAGCGACACTTCGGATACCAATGAACACCGGCCACACGAAGTCGAGTTCTGGCTACAGCGATGCTCGATCTGTTTTGATGCACGCCTCGACTTTTGCCTCGAGCATTGTCGCGATCAGTTCTGCCGTGATTGCTTTCAAAGGCAAGTACATAACAACAGTTGATGGAGAAGTTTGGGTTTAACTGCATCTTGTTGTAACAACCACCCTTTCTTTTTTTAACCACCTTGTTTAAATGGTTTATTGGGAAAGCTAATACATCCTGAGAGGTGATTGGGTTGATGGATTTGAGAGATAGCAAAGTCGGAGGGGCTGATTTCCGTAGACGTCGATTGGGCGCGCTTCCAATTTAGAGTTTGGCGTGCCATTTTGACCTACAAATATGGGAGGGGCAGAAAGGGGGGGAGGGCCACACGATACAACACATTCATTACCAAATTTCACCCTCCACTCCGACAGTCTGTTAACAAGCTTGCCTGTCATCCCATCTAACATTCTTCGCCTCTTAATACCCCCTCCTCTTTTTCTATAACCTATGCAGATATGTGAAGGAGGTCGTCAATAATTCTTGGGGTTTGAATGTAACCAAGATCAAATGCCCCGTTTGCCAGGACGTCATTCCTCAGTCTGAATGGGAGAAGGTACAGAGACGTTTTACGCTCATGTTCACTAGCGCGTTAATAAGCAGGCAACAAACACATGTCACACAGACTTTTATTGTTATGTCAACGTGGCAGTAACACTTTCCCTCGAATTGTCATTCCCCTCCCCCCTTTTATTTCCTGCACATCTCATGTCACTAGTACGTTGATGCACCTACTCTAGCTCTGTATCGCCAGTTCAACCAACCTTATCGATCATTCTCGCGATACTGCGACGACTGCGGCCATGAAGTGGTAGTATCGTCTGTCAATCAAGCTCTACTGGAAGGTCGTATTCGGCACCCAAACAATCTTATTAACCCACTTGTCGTAACGCTTCAGCGAATCCTTGCTCTTGCTGGGTACGCCACTGCATTCACACCGAATGTTCAAGGGGGGACCAAGAAATTTAAAAACACCCAAATGGCCCAAATGAATGAAGCGAAGGAACTTTTGGAACGATTTCACATTGGATGCAAGCGAGTCTTTGAGCACACGGGAGTGTCGGCGTCGCGACTCCCTCGTGTGGCTCAGTCATATCTAACATCTTTTGCTCGTTCTAGTGGATTTTCACTCCTCTCGCCATCGACACATCCGTCCAATTCCAGCCAATCTTCGGATGCAACACAACCTGAAGGTGTTCTTGAAATTTACAGGGATGTCATGAGCGGCGTGCTGGATCTCTTGAATTTGCATCTTGAAGATGAGCATCCTTCATTGGGGAAGCGACTGCGACAAGATGTTGATCCTAAAGAGATCGAGACTGATTACCTTAGCGACGATGAGAGCGTGACGAGTGAGGATGATATGTATGCTCATCAGGAGTCGCAGACATCAAATAGCCTTTCAATGTCTGAGCCACAAGTGGCATCAGATCATGATACAAGCAATGTCGAGCCGTCTGGCTTGCCCTTGGTGGTCACTTTCACCCTATCTCCTGAAAAAGGTTACAGACCACTGCCAAAAGCCTTAAATGTCATGACACGTTCTCAGCGCAAGCGAAGAGCAGAAATACTTCGTGCCTTGGTCAAGTTTAGCAAAGAACTCATTAGCCTAGAGACACGGCAAGAGCAATGGAAAGAGCTGCAGTTTCTGCATGTTCGTTGGCTTCGCTGGGATTGGTGGTAAGTTCGCGTAATATTATATACTGATTGTGCTATTTACTACTCTTTTGGAGTGTGGCAGTGAGACACGGAACATTAACATGTATCTTTCATGTCATGAAAATCCATCCAGCGGTAACTGTGAGCGTGAGGTGTGCTTACAGTGCGGTGAAGGAACTCATCATGAACCCCATACCTGTTACGAGTATATGAAGCGCATCTCAGAGAATCACTCAATAGATACTTTGAATTCGCGCAAGTCCAAGCGCCTTAAACGGAGTAGAGATTCTACGACCGCGACCACAGCCACTGCCGGATCGGCGGGTAAAGGCAAGGCAATTGTATCGTCCGACAGCCAAGATGACCAAGATGGCGATGATATGAGTGCAAAGACGATGCGGTGGAAGTTGTTGAACACCAATCCATGTCCGAATTGCTGCATTCTCATCCATCGCGATGATGGATGCAATAAGGTTGATTGTTTACTCTGTGGCTATCGGTTCTGTTGGCTGTGCCGCGAGACTTGGGGATCCGAATGTGGATTCTTCCGTTGCAAGCGCCAGAAGAATAATCCTGACGCGAGTGTGTCAGATTCTGTAATGAGTGAGAGTGTGACATCCACAAGTGGCCCATCGACTGAGAGCCGAACCAAATCCTCGGAAGACATTGTTCCGGCACTTGGAATCACAGATCTCTCGGGTGATGTTGGTTCTCATTCGCCCGTAACACCAGAACAAACTATTGTCCTTTCACAGCACCCCAAGGTGATGGACAAGGTATGAATTATTTTCCGAAATGAGTAGAGCTGCATTTTCTATTGTTGAACTTGGGTAGTTGACACACACGTTCTAACGTGAGAGCCTCTAATTACTGTTATATTTTTCGGTAATAGCCCGAGATTGGCGTGCCGAATGTTTATGTTATTCAAGCAAAACGATCGCGGAAGTAGACCCTCTTTCTCCATCAGTGTTTTCTCTACATTTACACTTCTGCTTTATGTGTATGAGTCCTCTTTTGTTTTTCTTTTCTTGTACAGTTCCAGACTACTAGAGACATTCTCTATTGTTCGCTTTGCATTCTTTATTTTGGCTATTTCACGCCCCTTTTCTTTTTCTTTTTTCGCTTGTTGTTGACATAAAAATGTCCACCTACCCCTTTTTTTGTTTCTGAAACGTTGATCGGATCCGCCGCCACCAAATAGAGGAAACGGCGCTGATTTGTGACTGGTTTCTGCAACCAGCTTTCGAAAATGGAAAATGTGATCTCTTCTCAACTCTCATTCATTGCCCTTGTTGCATGGCTATATTCCACATGGACGTTGCGGATGAGACTGTGGCCCTTGTGGCCAAGCATTGCGGATTGCAGCTTGAAATGTACCAGCGCTGTGTCACAGACAATCCCGAGAACTGGGATATCAAGTGTATCACTCAGAAGCGTGCCTTGGCCAAGTGCTCCGAGGATAAGTAAGAAATAACTTGTGCATTATTTCTGTTCTCCTGACATTTGTGTTAAACGTACAAAACGCCTTTTATGTATCGAAATATGTCAAGGAAATGTAGTAAAGCATGTCAGAAAGAGAAAGTCAGTGACATCAGTGGAGACTGGATACTTGTTTTGATAACAACAACAACAACAACAACAACAAAAAGACTTGTTTCCAATGGTTTCCTCCGCAGGCCCAATACTTGACATCGGAGATTCAGAGAGGAGTGCAAGCGTCTTGTCAGTAACATCACCAAGGATGTCTTATTGCCCGGCTATATGGGATCAATATTTCTCCATCACCTTGCTTATTCATAACTTGACAACGTTGAACCGGAAATGGGCAAAATAGCATATCGCCACATTTTCATTTCTTTTCATCTCTTTTTCTATTTTTTTCATGTTTTCCTGATACTAATCTCTTCCCTTTCTCATCTCGACTCAATCCTTTGTGGCTTATATTAGTGTCCCGATTATTAAGCATGTCAAGGAGATGTGTGATCCGTTCATCCGCGAATATGACGCCTGTGTGATGAAGAACCAGGTCGATCCTTCGGTGTGCTTGGAGCCGCTGAAGCGCCTGTTCCACTGCACAGAAGAGCACGGCAAGTTGCCTCCAGGTGGACCACCACGCCCTGGTGCAGCTGAAAAGAGGGCTTCGGCTGGAACAGAAGCAGCAGAGGCAGAAAACACTGCTGCTGCTTATGGATACCGTCGTGGAGCATCTGCATAGAACAAAACACGGTTGAGATGATTGTGTTGTTTATTAGATTTTTTCAATGGTGATCATCTTTTGAATACATTTGTTACATGAAAAAACGAACAAATCTTGGCCTTTTTTCATCCATGTGGCAATGTAGAAGGATTAAATCTCGAGTAATGGTTCGGAAGAAAATCGTTCAATGGGTGTATTTTTTATTCAGATATTTTTTAACATCGGTGATGGGGTTTTTACCACATCACTACCTTTTTTTATTTATTCTTAATTGGGGAGGGTCGCCTTGACATTCTTATAAAGGAAGCGGGATCCAGCCTCCAAGGCCTTGTACTCCTCCGAGTCATGCCAGGCCTTGATGCGGGGCTCCTTGTCAACGGTCTCCTTAACCTTCCACAGGGGCGAATCAGGCTTGATCAGGCTGAAAACGATCTCGGGGTCCGAGAGGTGGGACCAATGGGTCAATGCGCTAGCAGTACGAATATCGGCCAAGGTGAGCTAAGAGGAAAATATTAGAAGGTATTTTAGTATTGATATAAAAAATGTCAATAATGTGTGTGCACTATGGACTTTTTTTTGATAAAGTTGTCCATCGAATATTCCCTCCTGTCTCCCCTCCCTCCCTCCCTCATGTGAATTATTTTTCGTTTTCAACCGACAAAAAAAAGTACAACTTACTTTGTCGCCGATGTAGTGGCCATTGTTGCCGTTCTCAAGGAGATAGGCCTCATGGGATTCGATCCAGCTAGGCAAGATATTCTTCTGAAGGAATTGGAGATTCTCTGCCTTACCACTCTCAAAGTTCCAGGTGTGGCGGCTCGAGACACGATCGATGAGGCAGCTCGTCGAGCTGTACAACATACGAATGTATTGCTCCTCCCATGCATTGTCACCCATCAAGCCAAACTGCTTAGCCAGGTAGGTGTCGATCACCGACGACTCGCTCAGCTCCACCTTGTCTCCGTTTTGGCCCTCGATCCTCAACAATGGCAGCACGCCAAATGGTGTATTAGCCTTTTCCTGGGGCCAGCTCTATACAAAGAGAGTAACACAAAATTAAAAAAAAGACAGTATGCGTGAGTGAGTCAGTCACTGAGAGGGTTAAAGAAAATGTGCAATAGAAAAAGTGGTGAGGAGCCGATAATCGGTATGAAAAGCCTGCACAAGCTTGTATGGAAAAGCATGCTTGCCAACAGACGCTATTCACGAAAATTCAGTGTCTCGTATTTGTTGTGTGGGAGAGGGAAGGACACACACGTTTTTTAGATTTTACTTTTGTTGTCAGTTGACACCATAAAACGTGTGGGAAAATAATGGGAAACGCCTCAGCCAAACGGATGACAAGAAGACAGATGGCATACCTCTGCGAAAGCATTCTTCCACTGAACACCAGCATAGGCCAGGATATCGCGGCTGGTAATGCCATTACCAGCAACCTTAAAGTAGTAGACCTCAAACTTGGCGTTCTTGGGATCCTCGAGGAGCTTGGCCTTGGCGGCCGAGGAAGCACCACTGTTTGGAGAGTTGAACTTGGTAACCATTTTTGAAGAAATAATTGGCTTGTGGGTAAGGAAGGTTGAGGGAGGAAGGGGTTTGAAGAAAAAAAAAGGTTGATGGAGAAGAGGAAAAGGGTGGAAAGAGCGGACATTTATACCAATATGAGGGGGGGGAGGAAGGGTGGGAAGACGATCCGTGTTCCCCCATGTCGAAATAGTACATCGAATCCTGATGTAAGATGCTCATTTTTTTTTGCCCCAGTCCCAACGGGTTACAATCTGTTGAGCAGTGCCGCTTTGTGTTCACTGAGCAAACTACAACCTTGGGTACTGAGTTGAATCGGCGATGCCAAGTCCATTGTCAGCCCAGATACATTTGCAGGAAGGAAGGACATACTCATTTGTCGTCTTAACAAGGTACTGCAGCCCCCCTTGAACCAAACATTAGATTTAACGCTTGTTGCTGCGGATTGTATTATAAAAAATATAGTCCAATAAGTCCAATCGCGATCTACAGGTGCTAGGCGGACTTTACCCGAAAGTTACAACCATACTCCACCGATAATATGTTGCGAAAAAATCGGGAAATAAGAAATGCCTTCTTTCCCCTCTCACAAGAAGAATGTCCGAGTTATTGTCAGTCCATATAGGCTGAAGTAATTATAATCAAAAGAGTGCCTTGAGGTACAATGCGGCAAGTGAATCTGATAATCTGAATATTTCCCATTGGGGATGGCCACACAAGGTTTATTTTAGGTACTCTCTGGTAAAGAAATCTCGTTTGACGAGAGTTTTGTCCAATTTTCTCGCGAATGTACAGCTTTTTTTGTTGTCAATTCGTGAGATGTTTTGTTTTTCCAATTGGACCCACGGTAATGCAACCCCTCCCCGTAGATGAATACTCTGCAGTCTGTTGCGAGGTTGGTACATTGCTCGATGGCCTGGTCCGGCAAGGAAATGAAAAAAAGAAAACTGTGCTGCTCACCTACTTTGCCTCGCTAAGTGTGCCACCAGTAATCTTCGTTTTCTTCATCTCTGACAGGATCATGAAGTCAAAACCACAGTCTTCAAGGTGAATGGGCCGGTAAAACAAATTCGGCTCTTGCAACCTCCCGTATGAACATTTTAGGCGAAACCATTCCACCGGCAGTGTAATCTATCCATGCAAGTCAGACTGTAAATAACCCTCACCCCCCAAAAAAGAACACTTCTAGCCATGCAAACGCGCCAGTAATTTGCGCGGGTATAGAGATGCATGACAAGATTCTATTGGGTTGCGTAGTCTAGCAACTTTACTCTAAACCACCATGAAAAAGAGACACGTACCGTAGTCACCTGTGTTCGTTTGGATTTGTACAAATGCAGGAGCGACGGAAGTTTGTCAAGGTTTTTAGTTTGAGGTACGTTATGGTACATCATAAACTCACATTTTCTTAGGTCTGTAATTGAATTACATTGCCACCAAACGTGCCGTTGTACATCTGTGGGGCGGTTGACAACGCAAGAATGCCTATTCCTCAGAGGACCATGGCTACATCAACACGCAATGTCTACAGCTGAAAGTGTGACCATGAGTTACCTAACTTTACCTGCTCACGCAGCAGGCGAAAGCGGGGAGGCTGTTTACAGAGGGGGAAGAGAGATGCGGATACAGTTCCCGAAAGCAACAACGCACCGCATAGCCACATGTGGGCAGGGATTACCCCGACCGAGTCGCAAAGCGCAGTCATTTCCAGAACTTTAACATTTTACTGAGGTCATATTATGCCATTAGCCTGGGAATGAAAATTTTTGGCTACACAGACAGATACGTCTCCTTGTCTCACTCTTTTTGACGGTCAAACGCTTGCCCATCTAAACGATCCCCTCAAGACGACAACCAGACCTATGGCCACGGAGCGGTTGAAGGTACAATAGTACGCTAAAGTCCATATGATTTTGCGGAAGGTGAGTTCAGTTCTCCTCCCCTTCTCCATTACACAAAAAAATCAAATGACAAATAATGTGAAATGGCTACAATGGCTACAATGGCTACATTGGGTAAGGGTGATTTGTTTATCGAAGTCCACACCACCCTTCATGGAGACAGTGCAATGAGGCACAGACAACCATTATTACACTATACTTTGTTCGCGACCAACGTGTACACGCCAGATACCGTCCGACATTGGACACTTCAGTCACCCCAGAAATGTACATTGGATATTTTAAGTTTTCATTCTTTTTACATATATACCGAAAAAATGTGATGAAAATCGAAACTTTACACGAACAGTCTACATTTGACGTCCTTCGCCTCCAAGAACGTGCTTCAGTCTGTATTGATTTTTACAAGCTTGGCTTTGCAAAGAGACGGATGGTGCCTTGAAGATTCTTCTTGTACTCGTCTGTAGCTCGGTAAGCTGCAATCGGTGGATGGTTTTCAACCGTCTCCTTGAGTGTCATCAAAGCCTTGCTCTTGCGAATGATGGCCATCCAAATGTCAGCGTGTGGCTGCGATTCGAAGTAGTGGAGCGTTGCTGCCGTGCGAAGGTCTGCCAACGTGAACTGAGGGAAAGACGATTATTTTCACACCAGGTTAGAAAGAGGATCAACTGAACAGAATTTGTATTCCCTTCTTTTCCCTCCACTTTACATTTTTATTAAACAAATAAACAGATATTAAGAAGACCTTACCTTGTCACCAACATAGTGGCCATTGCTTCCATTGCGCACCAAGTGCTTGTCATGGATCTCAACCCACTGCGGCAGAACCTTTTCGCGACAGTTCTTGTAAGCCGCAGGCTTGGCTTCCTCAACGTTGAAGGCGCAATAGGTAGCAAAGTTGTCCATGACAGCCTTGGCAGACGAATGGAAGGCCATGATCATGTATTTTTCATAATCGTTGTCACCCATCATTCCAAACAGATTCGCCAGATAGTGCTCAATTGCAGATGTCTCGGCCAACACTACCTCTTGACCGTCCTTGCCTTGTCCGGACGAGATCTCGAGGATTGGCAAGCATCGGAATGGCAGGAGATTACGCTCTGTGAGCCAGTCTTCACCCGCATATGTGCTCTCCCACGATACATTGCCGCACGCAAGGAGGTATTGGCTCGTGAGTGCGTTGATCGTGAGTTCAAAGTAGCGCACCTTGATGTGCGAGGGGCACTGGATCACCTTGGAGAGCTCTGCGGTTGAGACACCCGGAGGAAAGAAGAGACGTTCAGCAGAGGACATGATACTTTTTTTTTCTTATGGAAGCAGGTGACTTCAGGAGAAATTTCCAAGGGAAGGGTAAAGAGAGAGGTGTGTAGCCTGAAAAAACGTGGGCAGCAGAGAGTATTTATGCATGTAAAACAATTTCAATAGGACTGCCAAACGACCTTGACGGTACGCGCCATGGGAACAAGGTGATAGAGGAGACCCCATTTCAACTCGATTTGTCACTTGCCAAGTATCAATTTTTATGTACAAACACACGCCGTGACAAGGAGCGACTCTACAAAACAAGTAATACCACGAAACGGCTCTCACTGCAAGCAATCTTTGTGTATCCATGCAATCTTCGTTCTTAGTGCTCCATGGCCTGGCTACGTGTTCTTATGGTTGATGTTGATCAACAGTCCTGTGTATTGTCAGCCATACTCTTTTATTATTATGCATGTTCAAGCCGAAAGGTAATGCATGAACGCTTATTCATTGGACATGCTATGCCACATGGAATGTTTTTGGCCATATGCCAATCATCTGCCTTAGTTGTTGGCCCGAGAGTGGCAGAATTAAAAGTTGATCACTACAGCTTTGGCCAATGATTGAGCGGTAAATACAAATGCTTGGCACTTTCGAAACACCCCCCTGTGCGTTGGCACTCCATCACAAATCAACAAATAAGGTAAGCGCCTAAGCGACACAGATGAATGCACACGGCAGATGACGAATCACCAATCAAAGACAGAAAACAAAATACTTGGCCAAACCATACTGGAGGCAATGGTGGCCAATCTTTTATTAATTCTGAAGAGGAACTACTAGCATATACTTGAGTCATCTGTTTAAGCATCCCCCTCCTCCTCGGCGTACTTGGGGAGCGTTCTCTTATAAAGAGTCTTTGAGCTCAAGGCCAAGGACTTGTACGCGTCCGTCTCGCGCCAGGCCTTGATCTCAGGGTTGGCTTCGACAAGAGCCTTAGACTTCCAAATCAGTGAGTCTTCTGGGATCAGCTCCATGAGCTTTTTGGCGATAGGCTGGTGCGAAAAGTAGTCCAATACATTGGCCGTATGGATTTCAGCCAATGTCAGCTACTCGTATTGAACGAAAAGCGGGGAGTTACGAGCAAACAAAAAAGAAGAAAAAAGACAAAGGCGAGTATATGTTAATGTGCAGTCCTTAAAAGGGAGTGGTGCATACACTCCGCTCCACCCATCTTTCCCTCCAAGAAGTGAAAGAAAATAATTATTTTTTCCATACCTCATTGCCAATAAAGTAGCCAGGCGTGCCACCGTGCTTGACATTGTCTTCCAGGATCTTTGCGGTGCTTTTGACCCAACTGGGGAAGAAATAAACCAAGAACCTTTCGACTGCCGTGTCCTTGTGGTTGTCACCTGTCCAGGCAACACCGACCGAATAACGCTCGCGGACGTATTGCGAGCTCGAATAGACAGCCTGGATCACCGTCTCTTCATAATCGTTCTTACCGAGCAACTTGAACTTTCTGGCCAAGTAAAGATCAATGACCATTTGTTCCGCGACAACAACATCCTACAAACAGATTTTTTTGATGCGGGTATGGTTGCGAGGGTAAAAAAAATTTTTTTAGGTTAAAAGATATATTGTGTTACCAACGTGTTTTTGCCTTTTATATGTTCATCTTAGATGATTCCGTTCATTACCTCGTTCGTGCTGTTATGGATTTCCAACACAGGCATAACGCCGAATGGGGTAGCGGAAGGAGCCTGCTGCCAGTCCTGAATACATTTAGAAGATAGGTAAAGAAAGAGAGCGAGAGCGGGAGATAAAATGGACGTGAGCATACGGTATGAGAAAGATTGCAAAAATGATTGATAAAGCAAGCGAAAATGTTTTTAAAGGAGGCAGGGATCATTACAGTAATTTCGATCAGATTGTTCTTCCAATTGGCTTTTCCATAGGCGAGCAAATCTCTCGCAGTGGATGCCATGGAGCTCAGATTGAAGTACGTGAGCGTGTATGAGACGTCGTTTTCGTTCATGGCCTTGGACTTGGCCTCGGTCGACATATCGGAATGCAAGGTACGGTACTGCTTGACGGCCATTTTGTGACAAAATGCGAGAGCTTGGACGAAGGGTTTGTGCAAAAGTGGAGGGGGAAGGGGGCGGAGGAGGCTGGGTTCAGGAGGATACAATTGAAAGAAAAGGTAAAGAGAATTGAGATGAGGAACTGCCTTCTATTTGTACAGTTGGAGGGACAGGAAAGCCGAAGGTACCTCCATGGTGGATAAAAGGCCACGCAAGCTTAGACCCGCATTTATCCTTCCGCTGACGAGTGTGCCTCCACAACTTGCTCTAACCGTCTTTTGCTAGTTGCGCTTACTGAAACTTTGATTTGGCTCTGAGCCTTCAATATCCTTCTATATAGAATCTCTTTACCTAAATACTTTTGTTGCCCTGTGTCTACCTGATGCATTGGTTGGCGTAAAAACTATAGGCTGAGGTTTCACAGAGAACGCGTTGCCTCACTCATGTTGCTGAATTAGAAGCAAAACTTGGAACACATGGATCGCTTACGCGTCCCTTGATATTCGTCCTTGTGCAAATTTATTCAGTACGCATAGTAAGATACATGTATAAATAAAGATTTATTGCTCTCGCTTCTCATCCTCGGCTTCAATAATGGCCGATCCCGCGTAGAATCGAATGGTCTCCTGCTCGAGATCCTTATACTGCTGTGAAGCCTTCCAGGCAGCCAGACGCGGGTCGCTATCGACCGTTTGTTTAACCTTCATCAATAACTCACTGGCCTCAAATGCCTTTCGGATTGGCGCGGCCATTGGCTGCAAGAAGAAGTGATCCATGATGGCAGCGACATGGATGTCGGCCAGCGAGAGACGGTCGCCCACGAAGAATCCGTTCGAGCCATTTTCCTTCAGGTGGAATTCCATAGTGTGGATAAAATGCGGCAGGATAAACTCCATGAATCGGCTGAAGTTGCGCTTCTTTGATGCTTGGTCGTTGTAGGTCACTGTGTGTGTGTGTAGATATTAGAAATTGTTGTCTTGTATGGGTGAGTTATTCCCTCTTCATTTTGGTTCTTTCCTTCATACAATATGAAGAAGGGGTAAGGAGGGAAAAGAGTCCAATTAAAAGAGACGCGTTACCTCGCATGAAGAATCGCTCACGAAGGTAATGGACCGACGAGTAAATAGACTTGATGACCTGTTCCTCCCATTCGTTGTTACCCAGTAGACCTGCTTTCTTGGCCAGATAAAAGTCGACCACAATCGCTTCAGAGATAACAATATCCTGGAAAAAGGTACAGTCGAAAATATTTTGTTTGTTTAGTTGATGGAAGAAAATAGAATATAATCCTCTCCCTCCCTTTTTTTTCCCAAGAGCTAACATACCTTATCCTCTGGTGTGTGGATCTTCAAGACAGGCAGCACTCCCAAAGGTGTAATATACTTCTCTTCCCAATCATCCGAGTACTATTTAGTGTGAGAAAAAAATTGGCTGTAAGAATCAAGTTTGCCTCGCTTTCCCCTCCCCTCCCTCCTGGTTCCTCCTCAAGGAATTGTACGAAATGGAACAACGTGGAAGTGAGTAACAAAGATTAGATTCTATAAAAAGTAAGAAAAGGGTTCTCACCGGGAAATCAGCGTTGGTCCACTTAGCATCCATGTAGGTTAGGATCGCACGAGCAGTGTGGCCGGCAGATAAAAAGTTGAAGTATTGAAACGAATATGAGACGTCCTTGTCATGGCTCAATGCTGCCGCATTCTCGGCCGAGGTCGAGTTCTTGGGGCGATATGAGAGGAGTGGTGCGTGCTGCATCTTCTTGAAACGACAATGAATAAAATGTGCTGAAGAATAAGAAAAGGGATGGGGGAGGAAAAGGATCTTTCCCTTTTATAACAGTTCCTTTTTTCGTGGGTACCTTAAAACCGATTAAGCTCATTTTCTAGAAATGACTTCCTATGAACGGAGCGGCGACATCCGCAGTTTACCCACTAGCGTCTCTTAGATCGTAAGCACTATAATTTTTCCTCCCTGGAATACATAGGCTCCTCACGATTTTGTTTGTTTGACCGCACGCAAACAAAGGGTTTAACAGTCCAGAGATATTGCGGATCGCGTGTATCTGTTCTGGAAGGCGGCCGAAAAATTTGCATTCTTTTTGATTACACGAAGATAATAAGCAAAACTGCGGATATTCGCGTCAGGTAAGGAGTGCTTCTCAACAAAACCTCATCTATATCCTTGATATCCCTTTGTATGTCACTTGACGTTCCGGACATGGAGAGGCTCAAAGCCGTAGACTCGACGCCTTGAATGTCAAGTGCTCTTGAACCGATCGGAAACTAAGTGGCTTTCATCTAGGGGCCACCATAGGCCACGTACAAGTTGGAGAATAAGCTCATGTTCACATGTTTGTCATTCTCCTCCATTCATTCTAATATAGCAGGTTATTTATCTTTAAAAGTCGACAAGGACTTGAATGGTCACATACAACTAGCTTCTCGTAGCGAAAAATAGCTTATGGAATGTGTGTATTATATACATGAAAACTACGAGAACACAAGAGATACTACGCAGTCTGTTTGTTTTCTTTGTAAGTGTCCTATATCTTTCTCATCCCTGAAAAAATAGCGCCAACACTGCCCCCTTCTTTATTGTTCGTCGCGTCGGAGAATGCCATACCGAACAAGAATGGCACGGTTGTCGGCAGGAGTGGCGGCTTTGAGGATGGGCGTGTCTTTCTTGGCGGGATTGCCATGGCGTGAGTTGCGAACCCATGTGTTATGGACAATTGTCGAATACTCGTCACTCTGACGCCACTCCTGCAACCGAGGCTCACTGTCAACAAGCTTGACGATCTTACAGATCGCGGCACTCATGCTGATAGCCTCCAGTGCAGGTTTAGCCAACTCTTCGGGGTATTGGCTAATGATGTCGATAGTGTTGTCGATAGCAATATCAGCCAACGAGATCTATTTTATACATATGAGTACATCGCGTTATAGATGGGAATCTCGTTAGAAACACATGTACGAAAATTAAGGCTACCACAAAAAAAATATGGCTTCGGACTGGTCCCCAATCCTTCTCAATCCATACCTTGTTGCCTACAGCATAACCTCCAGGGTTCTGGCGGGCGTTCTCTTGGAGATGGAACTCGATGGCATCAATCCATTTGACGAGGGAGGTTTTGGCAAACTTCTCACCAGCCTCGACCTTCGTTTCAAAAGGGGCCGAGGAAGCAACATTTTGATAAAAGTCCTCCCTCAAGCAGATCGTGTTGGTGTAGATCGACCGGATGACCACCTCCTCCCACTCGTTGTCACCCAACAATCCAGCCCTTCCAGCAAGGAAAGGGTCGACGTTCAGTGACTCTGAAAGGACAACGGACTATGAGAAATAGAGGGGTGAGGAGAGAAAGTTAGCACAAAGAGCAAAAAATTTAAGCTTCTCGCCATTAAGTGCAAAACAAAAGTACCTTTGAGGGTTCTGATTCCAACTGAACTTCGACGTAAGGCAAAACTTTGAATGGTGAAAGAACTCTTTTCTTCCAGTCATCTCCAGGGACAACGGTATTATTCTTCCACTTGAGTTTGCCATAAGAGAGGACATCACGAGGGATGGCACCCAAATGAGAGTAGTGGAAGTAGGTGACCTTGTAGACGACGTCCTTGCTCTTTAGGATAGCGGCATTATCGCTAGACGACTGGTTAGCAGGGTGGAATGAAGCGTATCCAGACATAATTGTTTTTGCTACTGTTTGTTGATAGGGGAATGATGGTATAATCAGAAAAGACAGGGAATTGAGGAAGAGAGAGCGAAATTGATGGGCTTTTAAAGTTTTTTTTTCTTTTCTTTTTTGGGTGTTACGGGGCTGACTAAAGGTTCGGCGATGATTCACACACTAACGAGCAATAGCATTCGTCGGTTCTCACAAGTATCCTTCTCCTAACGCCAAACAGTTCCATAATGTGTTCAGCTTTCCTGCGGCATTGCGCAGCCTTTCTCATTTCTTTTCTTATTGGGCCTGTCTCCCTTTAGTTGTTTTCTTTTATTTCTTTATTTCCGTTTAGCCCTGCAAACTCTCCTTAGAGTAGGCGCGACATGTATTCCGAATCTGGATTCGTTGACTTGACCAGGCGCTTATAATCTGCTGACGAACGCCACTCGGCTAGGCGAGGCTCATTCGTGACCAAATTCCACACACGAACAAGTCCAAGTCGTTCTTTAATCGCCTGCAATAGTGGCTCGGAGAACATGGTTGGATGAAGTCCGAAATAGTCAAAAAGATTGGCTACGGCTATGTCAGCCAGAGAGAGCTAGTTGAAAAAAAAGAAAAGAATAGAAAAACAAGTATCGGTGTTTATAACAGGGCGTAACCTCACGAAATCATATCCACATGGATACTACAACAGCAATTGATAATGGCTAGGGAAAAAAGTTAAGTGTCGAATGACCAAGAGCTAATGTACCTTATTACCCATCAGATATCCACCATCATGACGTCGTGCATTCTCTTGGAGATGAAAGTCAATGGCATTGAGCCATTTTGCAAACGTGACTGGGAGGAAACGGTCGTGGAGGGCCTTGACTTTGTCCGCATGGGTCGGAGGGTGGCACACCTGTTCGTAAAACGCTTCACGCAAGAAGATTACGGACGAGTACAGTGCTCGAATTATCTGACCCTCCCAGTCGTTATTGCCCAACAGACCAGCCATTCCCGCGAGATATTGGTCGATAATCATGGATTCGGAGAGGATAGCATCCTATTTTTTTGAGTGTCACATAAAAACAACATGAAAAAACCTCGTGAGAACAAAATAACATTAAGATTTTGCTTCCCCCCTTCCCATGAGCAATAGCAAAAAATAAACTTACTGGTGAGCCTTCTTTGTGAATGCGAAGAACAGGTAGACATTGGAAAGGTGTTTGAACATTCTCTTTCCAGGCTGGAGTATACTTTTTTGGTTTTTTAAAGAGAGTCAGAGTGTCAAAAGTCAATATTCCTAAACTAATGTCTGAGTATCATACTCTCATTTGATGGTAAACGAGCTTCCTTACTGGGTGGATCTCACACTTCCACTTCTTGCCGCTGTAGCCGAGTACGTCGCGCGAGATGGCACCAACCGAAGTGAGATCAAAATAGATAAGTGTGTACGAGACATTGGGGTCTTTCATGATAGCATCATTCTCTGCCGACGTGGTGTTGGCCGGATAGTACGACAAAAATCCCGCAGTCATAATTGGAAAAAGTTCTCTGTTTTCTTGTGCTGTTAGGAATGGAGGGGGAGGGAGCTGTCTGCTTGCCAAGAGTGTTGCAAAAAAAGAGTGTTATCTGGGAAAAGAATTGGTGAGGAAATGACAAGCAGTGTTTTAATAGGTCACAACGCCGGCTACTGCGCAGATGGTGGCAACAAAGGCCAAATTCAGATTAAGGTAAGACCCGTAAATTGCGTATATGAGAAAAATAGGCGAACTATGCTTCGTTGTTCAGCATGTCTTCAAGTAGCCGAAGAATCTTGACCTGGACGCCAATCTCGGCAGGATCGCAAGTCGGATGCATCATAGGAACACCCGACTGAGCCATAACTCGCTGCTGCTCGGCCACCACTTCGTCCATCTCTAGCCCAACGTTCTTATCGAACTGCTTGAGCTCTTGAGCGTGTCTTTTTTTCATCATGCCTCTCTCTGCCGTAACATTGATGCCCATGATCTCTCTAATTGTATTGAATGAAAAAAACGACATGTGGCATTTAGGATCATAGATATCTCCTTATCCGGTTGTTCGTGGTCGTGAACAGCATAATAATAAAACAAAAAAATTACTTGGCTTGCAGCGAGTTGAGCTCTTTGGCATGACGGTTAGTCAATTCCTTGCGTCGATTAAAGAGATCACGTTCCTTTTCGTTCTGCTTCTTCTGTAGCATGGCCAGCTGACTCTTGAGCATTGTGCTTTCACTGCTTTCAGCCATGTCTGCAAGCCGCTTGATGAGTTTAGACGTCATTTTGCCGTTTTTTACATATTCTGCCGTCGAATTAGTATCGCGCGCGGTGCTTTCCTGTGGAGCCGATGCTGTAGTTTGTTGTTGCTGTTGTGGTGGTGGTGGCAGTGGAGGTGGTGCCTGCTGTTCTAGTTCTTGATACTGTTGTTCAGGCTGATGACGCAGATATTGCTGCTGATATTGATGTTGATGTTGTTGATACTGATGCTGCTGATGCTGATAAAAAGATTGTTGTTGGTATTGCTGTGAATTATCTTGCATGGAACCCTGATTAGCAAACGGCGATGTAGGCTGGACGCCTCCTAATGACTGTTGGGGGTAGTATGGAGAAGGCGTCCATGTGGACGACGATTGCGCACCATTTCCTCCTGGATGGATCTGTGAAGAAAGAGGATAAGCGCTACCGTACAAACCCACAGTATCACTTCTGGTAACACCATAACTACTTTGTTGTTGGACCGGAGCCGTCGTCGTCGTCGTTGCTGCCATGATCTCTTGTCGCGCTTCTGCAATGGCACTCGCCGTCAGGAACCCTGGTGTAGCCGCAAGTCGTGCCACCAAAAGCGCTGCATCCGGACCAAGAGATGGCCCACTTCCTGCCTCTGTTGTTGGTGGTGCTGTTGGCACGGGTGGCACTGAGGCATGTGTTAAGGGCGAATACTGGTGTTGCTGTTGCAATGGCTGCTGTTGTTGAGGCGGAGGCACAGGAGGCGAAGGGTTTGCTCCAGGGTTCATGGGCATGTAAAACTTGGCCATGAATGACGACCTTGATGAGGTCGATGCGGAGGTATTAGTCGTCGCATGATTCTGATGCCCTTCGGTGGACTCTGAAGGTTGCATGTCCCGTTTGCCCTGTGCTTTGGATGCTGTGGTAGCTTTGGTAGACCATGAAACAGTTCAATTCATACTTTTTTACAAGGCAAAATAGAGATGGCTGGTCCTCCCTTTTTGGTGTTACAATTACTAAAGAAAGAAAAAATAATCCCTTCCACACACACATTTTTTTCATGGTTTCGTAGTGGAAACTGAATTGGGCCTATTACAGCAACATTCGATCCTTGGGCTGATATGTCAAATACTTGTTGAACATTCATTACTTTTAATATGATTGGTATAATAGCTCGAGATTGCAGGAGGAAAAAAAAAGGCAACAACATGATGGATACAACAACGAACAAAAGAGAAAGACGACAGTTGGTCAAAGTTCAACGGTTAATAACCCTTGTCGTTTTTCTCTAGTCCTTATGCATGTGAACCCGATGAAGATGCAGATGCTGCTGTCGCAGCTGTGGCAATTGCAGCCGACGACGACGACCCGGACTGGCTAGTGCCCATGTATCCCTCGGCCTCGCGCTGCAACCGGTCTTGCTCCTCCTTAATCTTCTGTAGCTGCGCTTGCTCCAGCTGCTGTTGCCGGAAGTATTCCGACGCATCAAATAGCTTGCTCTCGTTATGGCTGTTGTCTGGTCGCTTGCCCATCTTCACTGCCGCCGCAACATCTGCAGGACCTGTAACGAAGTATGGCTCGTCTGCAAAAGGGTTCTCTTCCGGCGCCGCTACATCATGTGACGAGGGAACTACCTGTGCTTGCTGTTGATGTTGCCATGCTTGCTGCGTTTGTGACGATGGAGGTGTAGAACGTTGCGGTGCTGCTGTTGTGGTTGCTGGGTAGCCATTCGTATGACCGTTGCTGGTTGCATTACCACCCACACCTGCATAAGCACTGCCCGTCTGCTCGGGTGATGGCGATCGTCGCTTGCCATTGCCCTCCATGACCACTGCTGCTCCGGGTGCATTGGAAACGACATCCGTCATTGTCGAAGCCCTTTGGATACGTTGCATTTGCTGACGCTCCATCATCTGGTTGTACACATTGAAGGCTTGGACGAGTTCCTGGTTACATGCCAGCAAGGAAGCTATAATTTTTCCGACAAGGCAAATAAAATAATAATATAATACATTAATTAGTACAAAGGTCATCATCCAAAAGAATAACGATACGGCTTTTTGCGAGCCATTGAGAAATAGCAGAGAAATAGAAAAGAGATTCATACTCAGCCAATCCTCGTTCGGGTTTGCAGACTCGGTTATCTCGGACAGGTAGTGCTGGATGCCGCGTTGTAGGCTTATACATTTGGCATGGAATTCCTGTTCAGCACCGAAGTGAAATAAGGCAGTAACGGAACAAAACAGATGAGAAACGTCTAGTTCTATATCATGGTGCAATTATCATCTGCATTCGTAGTTTTGGAATCTATCATAACAAATCCTTACCTTAATAAGCTCATTTTCCTCAATCGCCTCGGTATCGGGATCGCAGAACGACACTGCCTCGGTCAGCATGTGTGCGTTGTTCCGTGCCAGTTCGATGTCTTGCGCCATCTGTCGCATACGCTATTCGAGGAGACGATGGGAAGAGCGGCGGAGAAAAGAGCAGATGGTTAGAGTCTGAAAAAAATTGGCCTCAGGGGAGAGAGGGAGGGAGGGAACATGCTTGATTTTAGGGAGGTTGCACTGGCCATCCCAAGAGAAATTGCAATCAAACACATTAAACATCAAGCAAGTTTCATTGTTAAAAACGATGACTTGCAAATACATACCTGCTCTGGTGACATAAAATGTTGCTGAGGGGATGAGGAAATTGGCGAAGCCTAATAAAGTAAAAAAGTTGTGTCAGATAGCCATGTAAAATGATAGGTTACATGCATGTAGCAGCAAGAGATATTCCGCATTGTTGACAAACATACATTTCGACGACGTGGCGTGTTATTCCTGACGAGTGTGTTGTACAGCTGAGGAATAATGGTCAGACCCGGTTCTGTTGAAAAGATGGCCGCCCACTCTTCCAAAGACTCCATCAACTGAATCTTGACATTGACATCGGTGGCCTAGATGGTGGTAGTGAGGGTAAGTACGTGGAGATTGAGCGAGGGGTTCTGACAATACAGGGTTACTCTCCCTCACAATTAGGGATACATTCATGCATACACACAACTAGAAACAGAAAAAAGAAAATGTACCTCAGAAATGGCGACAGCCTCAATGTCCTCAGCAAACTTGGCGGTGGCCATCTGGGCTGTGGAGAAGTTGCAAATGCAAAAAGAAAAATTTCAAAGAAGGTTAAAACAAACCATTGTACGACGTCCATAACCCCGTTCATGCGTCATCCACACTGCTTTTCTTGGCAAACATGCTGTTGAGAGACATACCCTTGAACTTGGCACCACATCCATTGATCATGGCTTGGATCAACTAATAGTGATACGGAAAAAAGAGAAAAGTCATATGGTGTTAGAAAAAAAGATGTTAATTGTACATACGTCAATAAGCATTGTGTTTTTCTTTTTCCTTCTTTCTCCTCCCACCGTTCTCCGTTTTTGTGTTCCCCTTCAGGGTCCTGTTAGGATTATGGTAAACAGACATGGAATAGGGCAAAGAGACAATGGTTCTTTCCAACCCTTCTGTCTCACAAGTTGTACCTTTTCCCCCGTCAGTGCTATCTGGGGGCATTCTTTCCATAGACACCAAACACTGCGCTCCACCATACCCGTCTGTCATTCATCATCACCGCCGTCATTTGTAGGTTGTGTGGCTGCAGTCCCTAATAAACCGAATCCTCATGTACTCTAAACGTACAATGCCAGTTTTTGTTGTCATTGGTAGTAGGTAGTGGATTCCTTGATAAACAACAGCCCACATCAATCAAGGGCCCACTCTGGACCCTGGAGATCCTTCTCTCTTCGAATCACCAACTGTTCAGAGGGGAAATTAGGAAGAAAATGGGTTTATGTGGCAATGTTTCTTCCTTCATGTTCAGGTCAGGGCTCAGTGGTGGAAAAACGATCATGCGAGGCAACGATATCAATGCAAATACAGGAAATAAGGAAAAGAGGGCTAGAAAGGGACTAGCTTGTTGGGTTTCTCTTTTTTCAAATGCTGCCCATACGAAAAGGTTCCACCTTACGAACAGAAGGGTCGAGGAAGTAAAAAAATCCCTCCCTCTGCTCTCTCATTTCACGCCCATCCTCAATCCTCTTCCCGTGTTTTTCAACTTGTTGCTGCTTGCTTGCTTACCGAGATCGCGTTCATTTGCTGTTGAGGTCGTCCATAGCGAAGTTTCTTCCTGAGTGCTTTTGCTGCTTCCTTGGCTCTAAGAAATTTCGTATCCATGGGAATAAAAAGCAGAATCACCCCACACAAGAACCCGAAAAAAGCGGAAGAATTCAATAAAAGATCATGTCAATAACCATAGAGTTTTGAATTGAGAGTATAGGAGTCGGGCTTTTTTTTTTTTTTTTTTGGCCCGTGGTCGTTTTTTTCCTGTGTCTTTTGGTACACGTTTCCATATGAATAATACTCCTTCCTGATTCTTGGCGTGGGATTCAAGAGGAGAGAACAGCTTTCGCTTTGGCTTTGCTCTTTCCTTTCTACACGCTCTCTGTATATTCTTTCCCATATGTTTTTTCTTTAAAATAGCGCAAGAGTGTGCGCAAACACATACCCATCGTCCTTGGCATTCACTTGCTCGCATAGCTGCGCGACAGCAGCCCAATCCGAGATGACGTTCAGAGAAGTGATTGCATCTAAAATGAGTTGGCCATGAACCATGAGAAAAAGCAAATACGCTGCTTAGTCAATGCCATGCTCATTCGTGCATGAAACAAGGTTGCCTTTTCTTTTCTGAGAGACAAGTGACAACACGTCGGAGAGTGGATGTGTAAAATTATCACTCTGTGCCATGTTGGAGCCTGTGCAAGCTTTTGCTTGATGCTGATAATCTTTGGGTGGCAGACTACGCACTCACCGATAGACGATGTGATTTGTGTCTGCTTGCTGAAGAGCTTCATGGTGGTGGTTGTGTAGCTCTGGAGGAAAAGCCGGCTTGTTAGGATGACAAGGAGAAGGTTGTTGTTTGTAGGTTTGTGTTTGTCAGTGGTGGTGGTGGTGGATGCAAGATAAGTCCCTGACTGACGGTGGTAGTGGAGCGAGAGAGACAGCTCAAGTGAGGAAGGAAGAGAATACAACCACAAAGAGGAAAGAGAGAAGAAAAAAAGGAGGAAAGGAGAGTGGAAAAAAATAGTGAGATGAGGAGTGAGAGAGAAAAAAAAAGGGCGGGATGCGTCTCTTTTTAAATGGGCATTGCCATAGGCTACAGAAATGGGTGGAGACAAATCTTTGTTGCCCTTTTTTGGACATTCTATCACTGGTTTGCCCATCACCTTGTCAATCCAATTGCCTTCTCCTTCTCCTTCTCCCATCATGCTACCCGGGGCTCACTTGTCGTCGTACTAACTGTTCTTTGTATCAGCCCAGTTGAATCTCAGAAATCCATAAAGTTTTTATCCGTTTGCCACTGTCCTGACTATAGCTGCTGTTTTTTCCTTGCATTCTTCGTTTGTGAGCTGCTGTGTGCGTTTCAGTGTGGTATGACTCAAGAGCAATCATGATCATGGAAACACACACACGCACAAAAAAATACTCAAAGGTGAGAGGAGAGCATAATTGTACAAAAAAGAGATACTAGCTGTGTTGTTCATCAAAAGCAAATGTCATGGGAATAAGCTGTGGACCAATTGTTGGCTCCTGCCGTTCATTTCATGATGGAAGTTGATGCTACTATGGTACAGATAAAAGAAAAAAAAGAAGAAAAAAACGCGACAGAGAAAAAAGAGATGTACAGAACAAAAAAAAATGAAAAACTAACCTCCATCTGATAATTAAGTTAGCGAGCGGAGAATATGGATCCAAAATGCAAATGTGGCCATAGAAAACAAGGAAGCCATTTAAGAGTAAAGATAGTGGCAAAAAAGTATTGGATTGTCAGAATCCTGCAGATGCTCGTTGTGTTACTCTGAGAGTTGGGGAAGAGGAGAAGCTAACTCTTCCACTCCCCCTTAATGGTTATCGTTATATAGTTCGTCTGTGGAATCGCCTACGGGGTTGAGCAGCGACACCAGCGACATGGCACCTCGGCCATGATGATGTAAGTTGCTTCTCCTGCTCTCCCAGCTACTGCTGCCAATGGCGTCCACTCGACCAGCGGTAGAAGGCCATGGTTCCAGCTCCAATGAATCTTGCTTCATGTCTTCATCACCCTTGTCCGTTTCGATATCATCTTCATCGTCGTCAACGACTTCGTCCTCCTCGTCCCCGTCCTCAATATCACTACACATGCTTCGATCGCTGGCATTGTCGCTCTGGCTCTGCCGACGACTTTCATTGCCTGCGGAATATGATTGTCTCCAGATCTCGTTTTCTGCCATCACTGACCCTGGATTGTGAGTGGTCGTTGATGGTGTTTCGGATTGGACCACGGATACTACTTCGGAATCAATATCCATCAGATGAGAGGTGGACATGCCCGTAGAATATGCGCTCGTAGCTGTCTTTCTCACGCCTCCTTCGCGCGTACGACCTTCTGCGGCAGAACCCGACGAATTTGACGAATTATTCGTCATAGATCTGCTAATAGAAGCACAGGCTGATTGGATAGGTCGTCTCTCGTTCCCCTCCAAAGAATTTTCCTGTAGGCGTTCTACTTGCTGTTGTGGTGGCTGCTGCGGCGATTGTGGTTGTGATCTCTGCGACTGCTGATTTTGCTGCTGCTGCTGTGGTTGTTGATCGGAAGCATACTTCTTTGGCTTGAGATTTTCATCAAGTTCATCCATATCCAGCACCCAGTAACCGCCTTTGCCGCGCTTGGCAGGCTTGGTCTGTTTTCCTTTCGAAGAACCAGCTGCTTCGTCATAGTCTTCTGTCGGACTTGTCGGTGATCTTGCAGCAGCCTCCTCGGCTGTTTCGCGGCGGAAACAAGGATTCAAACTTAGGTTGTGACGAACTGTGTTCTATATTCACATTCATTAGGAATAGGAAAAAGGGGTATAGGTGCAAAATTTAGACTTTTGAAAGTTCGCCCCTGTTTTGTCCCGCAAAAAGTTGTAGCATATGCCAAAGGGAACTAAAAAAGGAGGAATCAAAGCTTGATAGCTTAGCTTCCTCCCTTCCAAACTCTCCTTTGTTCCTTACTGCCATTTTTTTTGCTTCATCTTCTTTTTCTTCTTCTTCTTCTTCTTCTTCTTCTTTTTTTTTCTCTTCTTATGGTTCAATCACCTCTTTCCCTCCTTCTCTCCATCACATAATTCTCATATGCTGGTATTTCTTTGCCCATATTCTCAAGCTTGTCTTACCTGCCAACCTTTATCATCACCAAACTGTGACTGAGGAAGCTCTTTCTTCACGTATTCATAAATCTCAGAGAGCTTGAGCCTTTTGTGCTCTGAATTCCAAATCGCCTTAATAATAATGTTGGAATAGGACTCGTTCGGCCGACGCCTCCGCCGAGGCGGATTTTCCGTAAGATGCCGAGATACTACATTCATCATGTTCATAGGCGACGACGTGTCTGGCGAAGTCGTCGCTGTTGCTGCTGCACCACGTGAGGACACTGGCGATCCTCCCCCGCCCAGCATCCCCGCTGCTGTGGTTGACATAGACGTCGAAGATGATGACGACGATGACGGAGGCGACACTGGCAACGATGGACCAGGCATCGAAGACGATGAAACCCCCGTTATATCAGGCCTCGTATCAATCCTCTGCAACCCATTATGATGAGACCTGGACGTCGGCGTCGAGACATAGCTCTGCGACGACTGCTGCCGTACATGGTGTGGATAATCGCTTCCAGATGTGTGTGGGTAACCCGCGTACTGTGGAGAAGGGGAGGTGCGTCGTTGTGGCGGCGGAAGTGAGTGATGGTGGTGGTGGTTCGGATGAGATGACGGTGGAGGAGAAGCGTGTGTAGGGTAACCATAGTCCGGATGGTGCGAGAAACCCAAGCTCTGAGACTGGTGCTGTTGTTGTTGCTGCTGCTGGAGATGAGAGTAGGAAGAGTAGTCGGAGTGTCTAGGCAATGACGAAGACAGACTTGATCGGTGATCTTCAAGAAGTCCTTGATGATACAATGGTGGCGAGGAGGGGATGGATTGTGAAGGATGGCGCCCATACTGATCTTCGACACCGTACTGTGATGGATGTGACGATGTGTGGTGAGCGTGCACAGAGTACCGAGAGGAATGGTGTGCATTAGGGTGAAGTGGTGAAGACGAGGAAGACTGGTAGCCATGGGTTTCGGACTGTCGTGTGGTCCCATGGTCATATGGCTCCATATTGGATGAATGTGGTGGGATGGGGTGCCTAAAGGAGTGGTGAAGGCGTTGAGGCTGTTGGTGAGAAGGAGAGGGAAGAAGGGGAGAACAAGAACTTTGTGTCGACACAGCAGTCGAGGGGGGAGTACAATGATGGAGGGAGGAGGGCTGAGGCAGTTGAACAGATCTGTGTACGTCAGTAGAGGGCTGGTTGTCAAACTCTTGAGCAAGAGCTGTCGACTGGAGCGGACTCTGGCGACCGCCAAAGGAGGTTTGGGGCGTAGGCAAAGAGGAGGAGTAGTACGCAGGAGAATACCCAGAAGTTGAAGGAACTAGGCAAGGATAACTTGTTGAAAAGAAGTTGCTTCCTGTAGATGGCGGGGGTGACGATCCACTGCTGGCCGGGGAGAGGGGCGAGAGCACTTGAGAGCTAGAGCGCGGCGTGCGTGAAGAACGCGGTGTAGCAACGGCGTGATAGGGTATATAGCGATCCTGCGGCGCGATAGGAGGCTGATGCCGGAAGATGGTGTTTGTTGTAGAAGCTCTGCGAATGGTAGGTGCCTCCCCTGCCCGATCTTTTTTGGCAGAGCACATGCATGAATAAATGAAGAGAAACAAAAGGGTTAAAAAACAGCCATGAGCAAACAATGGTGGGTTTCTGCTCTTGTGTGTATCAGCGTTTTCTTCTTTCCCTGACAAGCTCCCAATGGTTGAGGCGTCTAATCTTTCCCTTCCCGGTTCGCTCATCTAATCTTACAGCCCCTGATCGCTCGTCACTAGTGCTTTTTTGTCTTTCTCACAGACCCATTCTCCGCCTCCGGAGAATCCACCCTCCCTAATTCCTATAGAAGAGCCGTTTATGAACGCGAGCGCTGATCCCACCTGCTGTGCATCATGATGAACGAACCAAAGTGATTGCGTGCGCCCGAAAATCAGACACAGAGAGAGCACACATGCCACCCAATAAGACCAAGATAAGAAAACGGGCAACACAAGGCTAGCAAACAAATGTAAAGAATATCAAAAGCCTGTCAATTGAACACAACAGAGAACCTGGCTCGAGCCAAACCGAGGGTATCATCCTTTTTTTCAAAATGGGAGAACCGATGCACAAAGAAAATGTAGGGAGGTGTTCCGTTGAATGTTCCACAGCGCAGGTCAGTCGCCACTTGGCCTTCAAAGTCAGAGAGACGTTGTGGGAAAGAGGGGGGAAAGACTGATAAGTTGCGGGGTTTCCTCCCGCATACAAAATTCAAGAGGGTCGAGGGCAAAAAAAAAGAGGGTTCAGGAGACAAATGCGCTTAAACGACTTCAAGTGCAAAAACAGACTATACCCGACTTTTTTTTGACAACTTAGTTGTCCCTCACAAGCTCCCTTCACATATAACCACACGAGCTCAAAGTGACCTTCACGATGGTTCCGGTTACCCCACCAATTCAACAACGCTTGCGGTCGAAAATAAACTCCGCTGGAACACTGGCTAAGCATCGGTGGCCACCCGAGGTAGGTACACTGAAGAGTACCAGCAGAATGACGATCACTGATGTATTGTTAACTCGTGAGAAAGAATAGAAGATGACAGTCGCTTGAAAATGGGAAGGATAAAACAATGGATGTGGAGGAAAAGAAAAAACAGAGACTCGAGCAGCGTAGTCAATGCTTTTGCGGGGAAGACAGTGGTGGCGAGACCCTGAACGGGGTTAAAAATATCAATCAAATGCGTACAGGTCTTTGATAATATCTGACAAGTGGATGCGGTTTTGACTGTGGTCAGGAAAAGGAAAATAGTGGTGTGAGTGGCAGAGGAGGATAGAGAAGAGGGGAAGAGAAAAAGAAGAGAGAATGCAGAAAATTGCGAGGGCAACCAAAAAAATAAAGTCTGGAGCTTTTTGTCTGAATGGGATACACAGATATGATAAGTGGGGAAAAGGGCAAAGGAGGGACATGATGACGATTCAAAAGGCTTCTTCTACACTCAAAACACACAGAGAGCATTGCCTATTTTCCCTTTCCCGTTTTCTGCAAAAAAAATGGTCGGTGCAACGCACGCCACTTCACACTGCGCCCCACTTCCAATTGTACACTCCTGCATATTGGTACAAGACGAGACATGCACGCCGAGATGTAACCCACACCTTTACCCTTCCCGCGCGACAATTGAAGAATGCATAGCATGCACTATCGCCCCAAGGGACCGAAGGTCCATGAAGCGATTGACTCCTGAAGTTCAAACCTGCGAAGTAAGGAAAGAAAAACAGAAACGAAGAGCTGGATTCACTTACCATGCGATGAACTCGAACCTGGACTTCGGGACTGGCCCGGCTGAGAAGAAATTTCTTGTAGAGATTGCGCACTCCACGGAGTGCTAGACGAAGGAAATCCAGTCATGTTTGAGCCCACATCCATGGCGTCGCTAGTTGAAATGATATTTGTGTTGGAGTGTGTCCGAGGGGAAGTATGGACGGGTGAGAGATTCGTAGATGTCGAAGATGGTTGGGAGTAACTGGCCCAAAATGGGCTGGAGTGAGAAATTGCTGGCTGGTGGGATGGACTTGAAGTGGACTCGTGCTCACTATCGTATTGACCCATCTCTGGAGGTTTGCCTGGATACTGAAGAAAATAGTCCGACATGATGAGAACCGACATGAGTATACCGCAAACATTAAAGCTTGGCGAAACTTAGAGCAACGGATGCTGCATGGCTAAATCAACATTGGGAAAACCAAAAAAAAAAGATGTTAGTAAACAGCAGTAATCACAAATACATGGGAATCCCATTTCCCGGGTCCATTTTGTTGTGTACTCTGCGTAGTGATAGTCAAGACGCGAGTGTTACAGGGAAGTTACAACTGAACCAAAAAGCAGGCACCACACAGTATGATATATGGGCAATAAAAAGCGAGTACGAGGGAAAGGTAACAAACAGGATTATGAAGTGCAGATTAGACAGTCTAATCTGCGTGAACATTTCTTATACCATGAGCCATAAGCCAACTCGCTCGCAGTAACCATGGGAAGACGACTTCCTTTTTGTGTGTTTTGGAGACTGAAATCATGTCCTTATGTGTTCCAACGGAAAAAGGAGAGGGGAAGCAACTCTGGTAGTTATGTATAGTCCGCTTTTGATTTGACACAAAATGCAAAGACTACCAGGCCAATAGGCAATGCGCTGGCCACATCAATCTCTTCTACCGTTGTTGCAAAAGATGGAAGAATAAGTCGGGGGACGGGATAACAATCAAAAAGCACGCGCGCCTACAAACAATAGTGATCTGAGTCCTTCCAACTCTGAAGGCTGTGCAAAATCGTTTTCTCAACAGTAATTCTCGGATAAATGGGGACTCTTCATGCGACTGGCATAAAGGAGCGGGAACAAAAGTGAACAAACAAAAATCGAAGGGCGTATGTGGTTTAACGGAGAAGTCTGAAAGGAGGTAGTTGCCCCTCACGACAACAAAAAAAATTGTGGAAGTCGTTACCCGTTTGTTGCATCCGACGACTGCAAACTAACTGTAAATAACTGATTGCAGGAGACAGCCAATAGCCAATACAAAAGAAAAAAAAAGCGAGCTGACAAGGAAAGCGGAGAGAAAGAAGCGTGAAAGAAGTAGCTCTTTGAGAACACCAATTTGGGGAAGTAGGACGTGTGAACGGGAAGCGAAGAGGGAAAGAAAAATCAAAATGGTCATCAAGCATGGAAAAATATGCATCTGAAGCTCAAACAAAACACAGCGGACGACACTTTTACACCAAATGCCAAGTAGTTTCAAAACTCCCATAAAACTGGTGATATCAATTGCCAACGAAGCTCAAGCGGTCGAAAATCATCATCGCAAAAATGAAGAAATGACAAAAATGGCATGATTGTAGAAAACACATTATGTGGTTCAGTAGTAACAAGGCAAACTTCAAGGTGATATCAATACCCTCAGAAAATGAATAAGGGACAGGGGCTTGTTTAGAAACTGATAGAGATGGGAGGATTGAGAAAAGAGACAAAATAGGTGTGATGACCAAAATGCAGTCAGGGCTGTGGTCAGTGTTGTTGTGTACAATAGAAGGACCGTGGTGGGGGTATGTCAATCTGGTTACCATATATGCTGGGCGAATCCGGAATGAGAGCAAAACAAAACAAGCAACCTCTCAGCATAGCAGCAAAAAAAAAAATTTTGTGAGTATGATAGGAGGAGTGTGTAGTGTGCACCAACAGATAGTGGTCAGGGCTAGCACAGCTATCCAGGAGGTGTATAAACGTTGACATGAATAGGCGATATAGCGAGTACCAACAACAAAACAACAAAGTGAACCAACTGATATCAAAGCAATCAGCCCGAGAGAAGAAGGCGTAGGTTGGACAAGGCTGGCCAAATCGATTTACCCATGATTGTGACCCTTTCCATTGTATCGAGCAAATCCAAAAGCCCCAAGAGCCTCACCGAATATCCCAAGCCTTGCCCTGACGTCCAAATAACCTCCAGTTGCTCGGCCCGCTCACATACATGAGTAAGGTAGTAACAAGGTTACATTTGTTCCAGAGTTTCATTGGAGACGTTGTTGAAACAGGATTTCACAGTTAATGCGGGCAGAGTAATAGGAATAAAGTATGCGAGCAATAGAGAAGGGTAGAGAACAGGAGAGTACTGAGCCGCGGGGGAGGGAAAGGATAAATATGACAAGAACTTAATACAGCGCTGAACCCTCCGCGCTTTTGTGAGTGGTCATCAATTGTTGTTCAGAACTACCGCTTTTGTCTGAGTAACGTCTTCACCAAAATGACGTTCAGTGACTTCGATGAGGTATTTCTCCTCTTTGGGAGAGGCGGACCAAAATACACATGGGGGCAGTGTGGACTGTTTTGTATTGTTATGGTTCCCACTAAAGCAAGTTCAGTGTTGCGTAAAGTTTTTTTTGGTAGAGAGGAGAAGGTACTGCCTGGACTCACTGGATGTTAAGTCCGAAGGGTTTGAAGTGTACTTTGTCTTCCAGTTATTTCGTTTGCAATACAAATAAAAGTACCAAGGGGAGAAAATAAGCAGAAGAGAAGGGCTGGATGGTTACCGAGATCGTGAGAAACCCTGCCCCCCATGTAACATTCCCAGAAAAAACAATATCAGTAGTTTCTCGTTCACTCACTCACGCATGCTGGCTGCATGGCCGATCGTAAGCAGCAATTAAAGTTGAGCATTTGCATGCCTGAATGCACTTGAGGAAGGTGTGCATTTACAGAGATTAAACTTGAAAATCTGAGCAGGCATTCTGGATCAAGCCACCCTCCCAGAAAAAAAAAATATACCAAGAACAGAAAAGAGAGAAAGGATCCAATTGTAACAAGCACAGCACTCAACAGAAAATAAAAGAGGCGGCGAGAAAATGAACAACAACAACAATAACGATAAAAACAACTATGGCACCAACAACAACAGAAATAACAACCATAAAGTACCCATAGCATTTTGAAGCACTTACTTTGCTACTAGTTATCAAGGCGGAGATATAAGCTCAAGAGGGTAATGTGTAAAGGGTGGAGCTGACACTGGATATCAATAACAAAATAAAGTAGGAGAGCAAAAGTCAAATCGAACTCGAGATCCGGTTTGACTGGAAAAAAGGAGCCTGAAAGAGGAATAAGGGTCGGCAGCCTAAATGGTTCTGTACGTTGGATAAGGTTCGCTGAAGAAGCTTGGAGAGCGCTGGATAATGCAAAAAAGGTAGCAATGAGAGTGTTGGATGGAAGAAGGAGAGAGATGTCTGCTATAAGTGAAAGAGAAAGGGGAGGAGGAAGACAGAGAGGATGAATGTCAATCCGCAGACCGGTTGAGCAAAAAAGACGAAAGAAGAATGGGTGTACAGTAAAGAGTGAAAAAAGGGAAGACGCTTGTTAGCAAATGTTTTTGTGAAAGGTTTGTGTTATGTATTTTTGTTTGTGGAGCGGATGGGTGGATGGGGGAGAAAGAGGGGTAAAACGAAAAGAAAAAAGGCCCTGCTGAGCAAGCCATTCCATTGTACACATCAGAGTAGCCATGGGCGTTCATTTTTAGTATGAATCAAGGCACCCGCACTGGCTAAAGCTCAGAAACATAGTAACTAGGCACGCGAGACAGTCTTGCGGATATAGAAAAGGGTATCCATAGTCATGCGGTGAGACCATATCATATGTGGTCCGTCAGTCAGTACACCGTCATCTCGTTCCTTGTCTTGCGATAAGTATCTCAGCAAGTATCGCTTTAAGATACTGTTGCCAGAGACGACAATTGGTATCCAGCTGGAAGTTTCAGGTTAAGGTCATCAGTGAAACACACGTCCAATGAAAACCTGCAGAGAGATCTTGGCGGCGCCTCGTAACCACCTTCGGAACGAGAAAACATGGGTGGTGTGGCAGAAGCGTGGTAATTTTGGAGCTGAACTCCTAAACCGGGCAAGACATGGATGCACCGAGGATATTGGATGTACATGCCAGGCAACTGGATAGGTCCACTGATTTAAGCGCTGAAACGATGGCTTACCAATCTTTACTATCCAGACCTGTCATTGCTTTCTCCACACAAAAGGAGCGCCAGGCAAATGATTTCGATTCTGGCTATTTTCTCTAGAGAAGGTATTCGATCAACGTAAAATCGTTGATCCAGCTTTGGGTTATCGAATCAGAGACAACGGGTTGGATGCTGAAGTAGGCAGAGCCTCGATACACTGAGAACAGGAGCGCGTCAGTGACAGGCATCCAAGGTAGCTGCACAGAGTCGAAAACAAAAGGAGTGAAAGAGAAGGAGCAAATGAAATAGGTAAGGATTGGGGAGAGGCGTCGTCTTTTAAGACCCTATCTTTAGCCTTTTTTTTTTGTTTGTGTTGCCGGTCGCCGTACTCAGTTGCCTGAATGTTTGTTGAGCAGCAAACAACTGATTGTTGGCTGCTGGTTGAGGAAATAGGACGTTTCGCCCCTGTCTTTTGTAAATGGTGGGATAAAATTCAGAGGACACTAGTGTTCTCTACACTTCATTTAACAAAGCGTCCAATATTCCACTGTCTCCAATGGAACCTCCATGATCAAGGTATAGATGCTCCTGATGCAGCTCTCCAGGCTTGTCACCCACGACCTGATACAAGAATGGTTTTGAGGATACAAACGTGTGCCCCTCTCTGCTTTATTTTCCTTTTTTGCATTATTTTTCTGCATTCAAGTGGCAATGCCACCCGCTCACCGAGGAAAAGGGGGTGAAAAGAGAGGCGTCAGGGAGTGGGATGAAGGAAATGACAAATTTGTGTTTTCTGCTGAAGTAACCGAGGTCTGCTGGAGACGCTGTTTATTGAGCATCGCTGCACATTGACGTGCTTTGTGTTCCCAAATGTTTGTTATTCCCCTACCTTGCCCCTGTGTTGCTCATCCTCTGGGTTGTGTCAACCTTCATTTTCTCTCTTTATCTCTCTGTTGTACACTTCCTCATTTTTTCTTTCTTTTTGCTTCTTTGTTGCCTGGCTATCCTCCTGTTCCTCTTACTTGGTCTGCCAGATCTCAAGGAAGATTCTCCGACCTTCGATAGTAATGTTTGTTAAAGTCAATGATTTATAAGGGTACGTGCATAAATGGAGCGCACGAATGTTTTCTCTTCTTTTCTCAAAGTTCTAAAGATACATTCGACAAGCACCACGTTCGTTGAGGATACAAATAACAATGACATTTTAATAATACACAATGCAAAGAAACGAGACGAAAAATAACGAAGATATTACTCCTCATTTTCAAGGCTTATACATAGAGTCGATAAATACTCCAGCAACAGTGGAGACAATTTCCGAGGGGACAGAGGCGGCAGTGCCGTACAGACCAGCAGTAGCACCGCTCTCAGTAACCTTGCCAGCCTCAAAGTCCTGCATGACTTCTGTCAAATCCCGGATAAAGTCGTCGACGACAGCAGCTGAGGGAAGGGTCGAGGTCCAATGCAAGCCTGCAGGCCTCTGAAGGGCACAGAGGTGCCAGCCACGCTTATGCAAGGCGTCGCTAATGTCGTAAATGTTGTATTTATCCGAGTTGAACGCCACCACTGATGTCAGGGGCTTGCCGTACACATACAAGTTGGGAATCTTCTCGATGGCCTGGCGCACCTTCTCTTTAGCACCGATAATAGTGCGAGCATGCTCAGTGTAGCCTTCCTCACCAATATGCATCAGCGTTGTCCAGCAACCAGCAACCAGCGCTCCGGGCCGCGAACCAGCAATTGAAGGCGAAGCATAGATACCGCCAGTCCAGTTGGGTGCGTAAAAGTACTGGAAGCGACGGAGCTCTTTAGAACGGTACATGATGATGGACGAGCCCTTAGGTGCGAAACCATACTTGTGGGTATCACATGAGATGGCAGTGACGCCGGGCACACGGAAGTCAAAAAGAGGTAACTTGTAACCGGCCTTTTCTGCAAAGGCGACCATGAATGATCCAAGACAGCAGTCGACATGCAAGCCGATTTTGTGCTTTTGTGCAAGCTTGCCGAGTCCCTCAATATCGTCCATGGTACCATATGGGTAGTTGACGGCCGATCCTGCCAACATGATAGTGTTTTTGTTAATGGCACGAGCAACAGCTTTGAGGTTGACACGCATGTCCTTGTCCATAGGGACGTGGATAAGCTTGACACCAAAGTAGTGGCAAGCCTTGTCAAAGGCACTGTGAATAGAGTAAGGAGCGACACTAGAATAGCGATGACAGAGAGACAGTGATTTGCCATTAGTTTGAGATAATTGGTGAAAGGACTAAAGATGGGACTGGCCAAGCAATCGAATGATTTTTTGTTTGTTTGTTTGATCATCGAGGGAGAATGACTTACATTTCGGGCTGAGTGATACCCTTCTTCTCCTTGGCCCACTCACGGTGGGCCTTGACAGACATGAGGATCGATTCTGTACCGCCAGAGGTCATGCAAGCGCCGCCGGTAGCAGGGATGTTGAAGAGGGCAGAGACCATAGCACACGACTCCGCTTCCATCTTGCGGATACCAGGGAAGACCTCGGGATGCAACGGGTTGGCAGACGAGAACATGCTGTAGGCCTCAACTGTCAGCTTCTTGAGATCGGGATCTGTAGTGTACACAGCTCCAGAGACGCGACCACCCTCCCAGTTGCTATGTGGCAGCTCGCTCAAGCTGTGTGTTGTTTAAAGTGTATATCAACGAGAGAAGTATGATGTGAGGAAAATGATGGCTCTTTAACACATGGTTCATTTTGCCAGATAAAATGAAAAGAAACATTAATTGTAGTAACAATGGTACGCATACAGCATGATAGATTTACCTTCGGAGCTCCTCACGAAGCTGTTCGTCTGAAATGCCTTGCTTGGGCAAGACAGTGTGCGACTCAAGATGTGCGAAGCGAGGGGCGACCTTGTTTTCAATCTCAACAGTCGACTTTGCCAGCTCACTGTTGATCTTCTTTTGAACACTTGGCAGCATACGTGCATATCTGAAAGCAAGCTATTTGGACAAGAGAGAATGAAAGGATGTCAGACGTGGTAAGGGCTAATAGACATATGAATAAAGAAAGTAAGCTTCCCATAGCACGTACAGTGGCAATGTAAGCCTTGAGTTCCCTGTAGGTTCGGGTAGGGCCTTTGACGATCAGGATGTCATTGAGTTTGGAAAGCAGCTTGTAAACGAAGATGATGAAGATGATATTCTTGATGTTGGACAGCCTGGGTGCGTTGAGATATGACTGGACGATCCGTGACGTCGGGGACGAGAGAAGGGACTGGACGGGCATATTGAACAACGAGAGTTGGTTGTTGTAGTGTCAAAAAAAGTGGATGTAGATGTGTGGATGAGAGGGATATGTAGCGTGTCCTTTTTCTTTAGTTATATATGACTTGGACTTTGTGGATGACTATGGGTCAGAAGGTGCAGTTGTCAACAGGGAAAAAAGGGGTGGTGGTGTTTATGTGTGCGTTTCTGTGCCAGAGTCAGTTGGTCAGGACGTGAAATGAATGAAGAAGAATGAGAAATGCGAACAAAAAAAAGGGTGCTTTGTTGTGTGCGTGAGCAAGTGAATGTGTGTGTGCAAATGCTTTGCCTTGTGCGTTGAATGAACTTGTTTGAATGAGGTGAGAGCGTGATCAGTCTGTGCTCTTTATATATATTTGGCACTCAATGGAGGTAAAGCGTGCGGAAAAATAATGACTATGAAAAGGGACCCTCCTTCCTCATCCGGCATGTCTCTTACTAAGACTTCTTTTCTCTCCTGTGTCTGTACCCTCTTCAATGCCATCGTAGACGACGAACCCTCAGCCCAGTTCTTCACTTCCTCGCCGTCATCTCACCTCCTCTCTCTCTCTCTCTCTCTCACTTGGCACCCTTTCACCCTTCGCTCTCCTGAGCCATCCTCTATCGATGACGTCCATCCCTCAAGCTCGTCATCCAGTGGACCCTTTTATCTCAGCATGCAACCCATGGGCTGTTGATAACAATCGATGATGCGAATATTGTCTCTTCCATCCTCACTTCCTGTTGCTCTCCTACTACAGCAAGAGGTCTCTTACCTCTCTATATATGCTCATGTGTCAATGAATGTGAGTGTGTCGAAGTTGCGTGTTTGTGTATGTGCTTTCTCGAATTGGTGGCCCGAGAATCAAGTTTGATGGGAAAGCGTCCAAGAGAGCCACCAAAGTTTGTAGCATTTTTCGGTGATTGCAACCCCCGAGATAACCACAGATTCGTGGAGGACAGCAATAAAGAAGGGCGTTCTCTCTCAACAAGCTTTTTTTCCCTTCTTCTATGTCTACGCATAGCAAAAAGGGCTCCTCCTTGTTCCCTTCCTCTCCTTCCTCCCCTCCCCAAAGAAATGGGATGTGAGAAGAGCCACGAAATGTAGGCGCTTCCCTACGGACTATCACGCCATTCGGTAGATTTAGAGCTGAGCTCACAATTTACCCAGCAAAAAAAAAAAAAAAAAAAAAGGAAAACTCCTCCAACCTTTGATACAGTCTTTCCTTCCTCTTACGATTGCCCAGAAGGCATGATCGTGGGAGAATGGTAAATATGAGAATACATACGAATTAGAAATATTGCCAAGCAATAGAGAAACGATCTGTTGGTAATATTAAAGGAGTGTCAGCAACATCGTACCCGAGACATTTTTCTTCGAGAAAGGGTGATTTCTAAGATCGTCTCCTGTTCCCAATTGAGAGCCAAAAATTGCTTTCTGTCAGATTTCATCCGCTTATCCTCCTTCCTTCGCCACAAGAACGAAATGGACAAGGTGTCCCTGCTGGCTCGTGCATGCCATATTTAGAGGGTGACATCCTTTTGCATACTGATTCCAAATTCCGCAACGCCACGCCGTTTCAACACTCTTTCTCCAATCATGTTACCAATGGCTGATCTCCAACGAACCCCACGTTCGTTCCATGGACGCCGCAAACGAAAAAGAGCCATTCTCTCTGTCCTTCCAAAAAATACAGGCACGATGCCTTATAAACTACTTTCCCTCGCATTAATTTATGCTTCTCATCATTTTTCCGTATCGTATACGATAATTACAAGCAGATAATTTATTAATAATTTTATCCTCGCTTCGACTTCATCTTCTGCAACTTCTTCATCCGCTCTTCTGTGTTCTTCTCTCCCTGTTCGACCTCGAGTCCACTCATAATGCCCTTGATCTTGGCATTGTAAGCAGCATCCTTCTCGCGCTGAGCACGCATCCTCTCGCGAGCAATGAATGCAGCATCCTTGCGAAGCTCGCGAATCGCACCCTTCTTTTCCTTGCGCACCTGGCTCTTGAGCTTCGCCAACTGTGCTCGTTCCGTGTCGGGATCGTAATGCTTGTCCAGAGAATAGCCTTCTTCAAACTTGGGCACATATGATGCAATTGGCACAGGTTTGTGAGCCTGAAGCTGTAGTGGCGTGCGACCCTCCACTGCAAATGTCTGCAGCTTTTCCAAGCGATCCTGCGCCTGAGCAAGCTGCTTGCTCAGCTTCGCATGGAACCGGACCTTATCATTTGTTGTCAGTGCTTTCAAAATTTCAATCGAGCCTTCAAACAACTCCTTGAATGCAGATGTTGAACCGTAGAGAATAGCGTACTTGACAAGAATATCCACAGTTGCCGACAGGGCTGAGCATCTAAATTATGTAGTACAATAGATGACGCACCATTATGTGAGAAGTATATCCAATTTTACACCAGCAAAGACGGATAGAAAAGCAACCAACGCGCATAATTCTAAATTCCTATCTCCTTACCTGAACTGATCAGTCTCCAGATTCTTGGGGGAGCCGTTGAAAACTTGGCCAAAGTGCAGAGGTCGAGGCTCCAGTGCCTCAAGATCTTCAGTTGAGAGCTGAAGGGCAGGTTTTTTGATCTCGACCAAGGGAAAGTTGCCTGGCACAGAGTCCACATCCTGGAAGACGTTTTTAGGGGCCAGGTACACCATCGAGGCATCCAAAAAGTTGATGGCTTCCGGAACAATGCGCTTCGATAATTGCTGGTAGTCAAGGAATAGGTTGCAGAGCATCAGACCAGAAGCAAGATCGCGCCCATGGTTGACTTGACACTGGCCCAGGTATTGCGACATGAGCAGCTGTGCTGGTGTGATCACCTGGTGCTGGAAATCCGAAGTCGAGTAGATTTGGCCAAGGATCCGCAAAAACGTCAGTTTGTCCGATCCTGGCATACCTGAAGCATGGCCAGAACTGATCTGTGTCTGTAATTCGGCCTCAAATGCTTCGAGGAAGCTGAGGATGCATGATGTTGCATGGTCACCAAGCTGGGAAGTCATGGCGTACAGGTGGCGGGTCAGAGCATTTAATACCGTAGTTGGGTATTCCTTGTCACCAGAAATCTGAAGCACATAGTCCAATAAAATTGGATAAAACACCTCCATCTTTTGCTTGTTCTGAGGCGACAACTTCGGATGGTGCAAGGCGCGGATACGGTGGACAACTGTCGGAATATCCTTCAATGCAAAGTCCTTGATCATATTAAGAAATTCGCCCAAAGAGGCCGGGCATGGGAATGTGAAAGGAAGCTCTGCTGCTGCTGCTGCTGCGTCGGCACTCTTGACTTTAGCTGACTTCTTCAAGGTCTCTGAGGACTTGGTTTTGGCTTTCTTTGTTGAGGTCATATCGTTCATATCGTCGTCATCATCCGAACCACCTGCAACAAATCCGTCCTCTTCGATATCCAGATCTGAATAGTCGTCTGACTCGTCGTCTCCGTCTTCTTCCTCGTCATCATCTTCCTCCTCCTCTTCGCTGTCTTCTTCACCTTCTTCTTCATCTTCTTCCTCTTCCTCTTCCTCTTCGTCTTCGTCTTCGTCGCCGCTTTCTGCTTGTTTCATAGCCTTCTTGGCGTCCCGCTTGCTGGGCATACGTCCTGGTTTGGCGCCAATGCCCTGGAAATCTTCGTCCATCTTGGCCATACCTGCGCCAAGGCCAAAGTTTTCGTCATCTTCGAGTGCAAAATCATCCTCGAGATCATCGGCGCTCGGTGCACCCTTACGGCGCTTACGATAGCCTCCTTGTTTCTCTTCATCCTCCTCAGGAGGGAGGCCTTCCATACGGCGTTTGCGAGCACGTTCAGCTTTTTCAAGCTTTTCAGCCTCCTCCTGGGCAATTTCCTCCTCGGTCTTCATGCGGTCTTGAGGCTTGGCACGACGATCGTACGCGAGCTCGCGCACAAACTTGTCATAATCATCATCGAATCCCTTGTCCAACACACCGCTTTCGCGCTCTGTCTTCATTCGTTCCTTCTCCTCATCAGCAAGACGTTCCAGGGCTCGGGTGGCCTCGGCCTGCTGTGAGGGAAGTGGTGCACGCTTTGGTCGTCGTTCTTCGGCAGCCTCGTTCGAGAAGCCAAGCAAGCCTCGAATGTCGTCCAACTCATCATCAAGCTCTTTGCGCATATCTTCTGTCTCCTCCTTCTCCTTTTGGCGCTCGTGCTTGTAGTATTTGGATTTGGCAATAACCTCCTTCATGATCTCAGCCTTGCTCTTAGGTCGACCTTCCTCGTCCTTCTCATCTTCGTCGTCACCAAAACCACCGAAATGGACACGGCTGACAATATCGCTGCTGATAGCGCCCTTATCGTCGTCATCATCATCGCCATAGCCGAGTCCAGATTCGTCAAAATCGTCAAGGCCGGCAAGCGACTGTCCATAATGCGTGAGATCAGATTCCTCCTCAAGGTTGAACATAGCACCACCCTTGGCTCGGCTTTGCTTCTCCCTTGTGAAACGCTCCAACATCTTTTCTTCAGGAGTCAAGTTAGGATTATCTTCACCGAAACGTCTATCCACAACACCACCAGCCTTTTTCTTCTTTTGAAGTTCCTGAAGAAGAGTCTTGCGCCGCTATTTTTTCATTTCATAGAATGATAAGAGATTTATTGGTTAATGAAAGAATGTCCCTGCGATCGAACAAAACGAGATATTCTGCAAACAAAAAAGTGAACTTACGTTCTCTTCACCGATTTGCTTGGATAACGTTGGCTTGCCCTGGACACCCTTAGTTTTGCGACCAAGGACATCGTACTTTTGCTTGGTAACCTTGATTTCAAAGGGATTCATGGCCTCACGGATGCTCTCCAGCTTCTTGTTCAGGTCATTCTTTGCGCTAGCGGCAGTTGGTCGACCCTTTTTCCTCTCCTTCTTGCTGAGCGAAGCCCGCGAGTTGGGACCAATCGCACCAGCCTCTCTCAAGGAGGACTTTAACCGGTACAAGGCTGACTTGGCCATTGTAGTAATGCTGAAATGGAGAGGCAAGGAATGAGGGAATGAAAGGAGGGGGAGGGGTGAGAGTGTGCCTATTGGGACCAACAGGGTAAAGACCAGCACATTTTTTTCAGATGTTTTGTTTGGATGCCCAATTTGAGGTGGCTTGCATTCTTCACCCAAAAAACATCTGTCACAAACACGCTCTCTGTTCTCTTCCTCTCCCCACCTTGTTAGACAATATTGCCACTTTAAACCATTTGCACTCCAGCATTTCGCCCCTCATGGCAATTTCAGCCAGCTCCAGCTTCTCCCTTCTACCACCCTTGACAAAGCGTGCCTCTCAGACGAAGA